>CM029017.1:179191324-179333824 GCA_016801055.1 Panax notoginseng
TCCACATCATCCCTGCACTGCGGCCAAGGATATACATTAGTATCACAACCACAAATTATCCATGCACCACATCCAAAGATATTCGTGTATTCATCAATGGTCATGATCATGCCAATAACTGTCCATCAATGCACTACGGACCAATGAGGACTTTTACCACATCATTTGTAATATTACGGTCATGATTACACCGAATAATTCCTGGTCATAATCATACCAAGTCCATCTATGCACTACAGGCCACAGAAGACTTTCAACAAAATATAAACATGAGGATGATGACAATGATATAAGAATTCAATAAAACAAGTTCAAGAATTAATTTATCCAGGAACTAATAATGTCCAAATTGTCAACATGATACTTCTTTGTAGAGTAACACTTAAGAATGCTCAGAAGAATATTTTCATGAAAAGATACTGGATGAAGCGCAAATATCAAGGATATTCTACTAATTTCATGGAGTATAGAAGTCAAAAATTTAACCAACTGAGTATAATAAAGAATAGAATAACAAAAGAAATCATCAGGCATGCGATATACCGCACAGACAGGTTATTCCAACAGAATAATAAATAATGGAACCAGGTCATGCGTAAACGCACCGACATGATATTCCAACAGAATAATAAATAATGAAACCAGGTCATGCGTAAACGCACCGACAGGATGTTCTAACAGAATAATAAATAATGGAACCAGGTCATGCGTAAACGCATAGACAGGATGTTCTAACAGAATAATAAATAATGGAATAACAGAAGAATTTTACCAAGTATAGGGTATCCCCGTATACAGGTTATTTCAACAGAATAATAAAGAATGGAATAACAAAAGAATTTTACCAATAAGAAAGAAGGAATACCCCTAACGAGTACAACAAATAATATCCCTTACCGTAAAAGAAGAGTATTTTGACTAGTAGGGCGAGGATATACTCAAAGAAAAGTTGCACTACGCTCAAAGCTTTCTTAAACTCTAAAGAAATACGTTCAAGATTATAGAAGAAGAACTCTCTCTATAGTTTCTCTCTCTAGAGTTTCAGTGAATTCGTAAGAAATAATGAAGGAATGAGCTTCTATTTATATAAGAATGGACTGCATAGTAACTAATTCATGAACGGTCCAGATTGATTTACTTTAAACGGACGGTCCAGATTGGTTTACAATAAAATATAATATATTCTATTTATAATCTAATAAAACAAATAACTTTATAAAAGTATTCTGTTTTATATAAAAAGATTTTACTATACAAATACTATGCAGGTACTATGCAAACACTATACATAATAAAATATAATATATTCTAATTATTGTCTAATAAAATAGACAACTTTATAAAAGCATTCTGTTTTATATAAAAAGATTTTACTATTAGTCTAATAAAACGAATAACTTTATAAAAGTATTCTGTTTTATATAAAAAGCTTTTCTGTTTTATTACATTAATAATACTAATAAAATAAAACTCATCATCATTATTATAATTCACAACATTAATTGATCAGGTCGTTCCCAAGAAAGAGGGGGCTTTCCAATAAGGATTTCTCCCTATTGACGCGCAATTAGGTGACCAAACCTCTCCTTGACAGAACTTCTAGACATCGTTAATATTGTAAATAATAATATTAATAAATTTGTCATTTCAATTATTGATTTAATAATATATAAAATATTGACAATAATTGAACTAAATAACGTGAGATACTATGCAGCAATTACTTTAACAATAATTGAACAAAATCGAGTGACTTCTCACGTAAGCATCAATAATCAATACCGTGTGCTACTGTGCAACTACGCGTATTACTGTACTTTTAACATCGGGTGTTTCAACAGTTAACGGTAAAACTTCCGCCGTTATTTTCATAAATTATTTTTTTGTCGTTTTCTCAATCTGACAATAATTCCATTGTGGGGTCCACCAATGATTGTGCCGTTGTACGAATATTCCCTGTTAAAACGAATATTTCCCGACCAATCGAATATTATATAACAACTTACGTACTTTGCAAAATTTATAAATATTACCCACAACTATAACATTATATCAAATTCATTCCATAATATTCAAAAATGATATTTATAGAAAATTCATCTTTATTCATAAAAGTTGGGGTCTTATAAATAAAACTCCCATTCAATTTTAACTCTGAATCACTCCCCCCCCCCACACACACACACACACACACACACACACACACACACACACATATATATATATATATATATATATATATATATATATATATATATATATATTATTCGCACCCAGTTCCTAATATCTTGCCATATGAAAATATAAAAGAGAAAAGAATACATAGAATTACTTGCCTTCAATTGGAATCATTCTCAATAAATTTTTGTCTCTAATAAAACTTTATTAAATTTTAAACATTAAAATTTATTATTAAAATAATTATGTCCAAGTATGACGTGCAAAAACCTTAATAATTTGCTAAAAAAAAGTAACTGAAAAGTAAGCTACTCATTTCTAGAGGTAGTATAAATACAAATAAATGTCTTTAAATATTATTTTAATCCAAAAGTTAAACTATTTAGACATAAATTTACTACTTCTAGCTCCATCTGTTGCAGAAAAGCTCCAAAATGGGTAAAAATGTTAAACAAGATACAACTCAAAAACACACAACAAATGATTTATACTCTGTAAAGCACCTAAAGAATGTTTTAATTGCATTTTCAGCCAGAACATTGTAATTAATCTCACTTAGACCCCATTAGGTCAGCTCCCTCTATTGTTACATCTGATATCACCAGTTTGATATCGATTCAAGAACCTTGAACGAATGACAAGTGATAGAGTAGCACAAAATTGTATAATGTCATCGTGTTCATCTGTGCGTACACTGGTGATGCTGCAAACATTGCTTCATATACTCATTTTTTTCTCCTCTGGGAGCCCAAGAGTAACCAGTAAAAATCCTCGGGCAATTCACCTATTGTTATGGAAAGTGAATGAACATATATATATATATATTAACTTATCTGTTGTACACCAATGTAGAAAATCAGTATGTCAAGACTAGTACTTTAATTTATACTATGTCTTAAGACAATAATGCCTTCTGTACGGTGCTTAGAGTTTTGTAGCACTTGTCTCCCAGGATATAATGACAATATATACTTTAGCAGCACAACAAAAAGTATACTCAACGAACCAAAGAAATGCTCAGAACTCTCTCTAAAAAATAAACTCTAACTGACTTATGAAATGAAGAAGACTAGACTGCTTGAATGCTTGTGAATTGAATGAATTTGAATAGCAGCACCCCCTATCTATTTATAGGAGGGTAAGTGACCTATCAAAGGGACACAACCTATTGGAAATGTATGATTAAGCCAAAAACGACATAGTTTTGGCTTTAAATAGAAAAGGCACGTCCGTTGGACCATAAATGACGTAGTTTTAGGCTTAACAGAACAAAAACGACGTAGTTTTGCGCATCCGTTCGACATGTAACGCTTCCAAAAACGACACAATATTGATAATAAATAACAGTTATTAAAATGACACAGTTTTGATAATAGAGCTAAATAAAATAAATTTTGTCCAAAAAATTATAAACAAGGACCCAGACCCAGATCCTCGAGCTCGTGCCCGAGCCAGGCCGGGGCGGTCGACAGTGCATGTGTGGTTTCGAACCAAGTTTTGGCTATGTCCTCTCCTCTTCCGCAAAAGTGGGGTGCCCCTTGGGCTCCAAATCCAAGAGTAATTTTCTTGTATATAAACATATTAAACTTTTAGTTCTTAACCGATGTGGGACTTAGCTTCCCACAATTTATTTATTATCATTTCCAAGGGTGATCTTTGAGAGTTAATTTTTCATTCATTACTACATGGAATTGAACTTTAATTTTAAATTTTAAATTTAATCTACTCATGAAGTAGAACACATTAATGTGTGAAATCATTACAAATAATTAATGACACCCACATTAATTTAGGCTCAAATTCTAACAATCCCCACATGAATGAAATTGACTGACAGCCTTATGCAAATGTTATGCATACTCTGAGAGAGAGACGAAATTGGAAATCATCTGTATAGAGAGTAGTTTTTGGCTTTGAACCTTCCATTGTGAAAGACTATCGGGTTTACTGGTTGTCCAGTGAACGTGATGTCTTGAACTATCTAACCGTTTGTGTAAAACGAGACAATAATCATTCACACAAAATCTTTTCAGACATTATTTGGTTCTCATGATTTTGTTCATTTTGGCCCCGAACAATCTCGAATTTATGAGTGCTTTAGAGAAGTATAGCCTTATCATTCTCATAGAATTGACCCAGTTCACACTCACATAGGTGATCCACTATATTTTCTTTAGACTTTATGTACTCAATAGACATAATGCCATTAGAGAGCAATTATTTTATGGTATTGTGTCTACGACGAATATGTCTAGACTTATCATTATACATGTGACTCTGTGCCCTTCCAATTGCTGATTGACTATCACAATGCATACAAATAGGCGACACAAGTTTAGGCCACATAGGAATATCTTCTAAAAAAGTGACGAAGCTACTCAGCTTCTTCTCCAGCTTTATCTAATGCAATAAACTCAGATTTTATTGTTGATCAAGCAATGCATGTTTGTTTAGAAGATTTCCATGATATTGCTCCTCCACCTAGTGTAAACACAAAACCACTTGTGGATTTAGAGTCTTTTGTATCTGATATTCAGTTCGCATCACAGTATCCTTCAAGTACTGCTGGATATCTTAAGTAGTACAATCCAAAGTTTTGAGTGTATTTTAAATATCTTAAAACTCTTATAATCGCTTTCCAGTGATCTAGTCCTGGATTGCTTGTAAATCTACTCAATTTATTGACAGCTTATGCTATGTCAGGACGTGTACAATTCATTACGTACATAAGGCTTCTAATTATTTATGAATACTCAGGTTGTGATATGTTCGCTCCTTTATTTTTAGACAAATGTAGATTTATATCTACCGGTGTTCCTGTGAAGACCCCAAACTCAGGTACTTGAAACCCGAACTCGGTTCATCACGATACCAATTCTATGAGCCGAAAAATACCAATAATAATAACAATAATATAAATATCAAACTTAACTTACATTTATCAGAGTCTAATCCCAAGTACGTAACCTTTAAACATTCATTACAAACCATGTTAGATAATATATATCATACTTGTCTTAATAGCATTAAACTATTACATAAGATAACGTTCATTCATTCATTTAGCGACCTTTCCCTTTTCCTTGTTCTTAGCAGAGCTCTCTGATCGTTCACACTTAGCTGAAAATATTTAAATTAAGCAAGGATGAGCATTTGAGTACCCAGTAAGTAATAGCAATTATATATATAATCTGAAAGAATTTAAATATTTTCTTTGTTCTATTCTTCTACAACAAGTCAATAGTTGTGAAGTATTCTGAACCGATAATAACAACTCTCTTTCAAATTTTTGAAACTACGTATTGACTATAAATAGGGTTTAGGTGACATGCCATGAACATTATTTTTATTTTTGAAAAGGTTAAACAGAAATTTATCTATAAACTGTCATAACTTACGGGCGTTAGGTTATACTTCCCATGGGCCCTGTATTGATCAATACTACATTACACGAACGATAGGATCATTCACTCTGTTCCGCCTTGGGCGCATAAAAGTTTTCCCGTGTAGGGATGTTCATACTTGTCTGGGTTCTAAATCAAAGGTTTTATCTTGTTCAACAATAATCTATAATTCAACATATATGTATACGGGTAATTGACCAAGGTATATCAACATGTGATGAAAATACAATGATTATCAAAGTGGGGACACTTGTTTAACCATTTCTAGAAATTAACGAACAGAATATATATATCTGTATTATCATATACTAACATGTTGATAATCAATGAGCTTATATAATATAAGGTTCATAATCTGTACAGTAATAATATAATTTAGAAACAATCTTACTTATGTCCATTGCATAAAAGAAATGCAAAGGTAAGATACTTGCCTGATGCGCTGCTTACAGTACGCAACTTAGTTTTATCTTTTATATCAAAACCTATCATTAATAAGATCATTTTATCGATTAGAATTCCACATCGTAACACATAATACTGCTTATTACAGTCAACACATAACCTAATCACATTGTCACACATGTTTCATAGTATTTGGATCACAAACAAACACATATACAAATAAATTATATAAGTTCAGATCAATTTCTGAAACATATCGGTGTACCGACGGCTTTATCGGGTAATTATCGAGTCTAAGACTCTATCCTGTAATTCCACATCTGTAAGTATCGGTCATATTATTTGTAAATGACTTATAATAATTTTTAAACATTTATTATAATTTATCATGAATTTACAAACCTCAGAATCATTATTAAATGATTTAAATATTACACAATTCTATTATCATTAATATTTAATTAATATTAAACTATTAATGAAACCATTGCCAAAATGTTAAAGTTATTTATAATAACTTAAAATACTTTTAAAGTATTAATATTACACTTAAATAATTTTTAAAAGAATTAAAATCATTTTTAAATAATTATCATTAATATTAAAGTATTAATGTATTATTTATCAAAATATTAAAAGTCATTAATTATAACTTGAAATATTTTTAATTCATTTATATCATTTTTAAATGATTTTTAAATAAATAAAACCATTTTTAAAACTATTTATTTAATATAATTATTAAATAAATCTAATATCATCTAATATTAAATTAATATCATTTATTAATGAAATTATCCTTTAAATATTAAAAGTTATATTTTATAACTTAAAATATCTTTAAACACTTTATTTTTATTTCAAATGATTTTCCTAATATTAAAATTATTTTTAAACTAATTTATTTAATATAATTATTAAATAGATTTAATATCATTTAATATTAAAATATTAATATTTGTCATGACAAAATATCAAAAGTCATTTTTTATAACTTAAATAACCTTTAAATCATTTTTCTATAATTTTTATATCATTAATTCTATTTGCCATAATTTAATTAATACATTTATTAAATAACTTAATTACCATTAATATTACTTAATTAATGAAATTCATCACAAAATATTAAAAGTTATCAAAAATAACTTAAATTACTTTAAAATAATTTTTATAATATTAAAATTATTTTTCTCTAATTTATTTAATACACTAATTAAATAAATTAAATATCATTAATATTCAAATAATTCTAAATATTAATGAAAAATGTCCCAAATAATTAAAAGTTATTTTTTATAATTTAAAACAATTTTTAAAAACCATTTTTGAAATTTTTAGAATTTATTTTCTATTTTTAATGATTTTTTCAGAAATTCAGAAAATAAAAATAAAAGAAACCGTCGCTATTGGCCTTTAGCGACACTAAGTGTCGCTGTTTGTGTTCTTGAGGCTCAAGAACACTGACAGTCAGCGCACAAGGTCCTTATTTTGACCACGTTTAATTTTCTGATTATCATGTTTCTGGGCCAACTTAGACTTGAATCTTGTAGTCTTTAGGTAACACTACAATTATCACACAACACCAGAGCTATAACATAACGATCCAGCAAGATTCGAAGTCCCAAAGCAGCTGTCAGAAGCTTCTGGGCTTTCTGGGTTACACAGAAACCCAGACAGCTTTGACTGCTTACTTTGTGGCTCGATTCTCTCCATGATGTGGCCATAACATTGATGTTATTAAGGTCTAAATCGCTAGTACACATGTCATATAACAGTTTCATAACAACATATCAGTTTAATAACATCTAATTCTCCCGATTCGGTAAGGTTAAACAAGGTCAGAAACGATGTTCATACACTTTCTGGAAATTCCAGAAAAGTGTCATCGTGAACAGATGAGCAACTTTGACCATTCACTACATCCAACATATTTACTGTTTAAGGAATATAAAGTAATGGGTCTAGAGCCCATATAACAGGGTACAAACGTGATACAAAAACATAATCAAAACACCTAAACACTGACAGATATGGATGTTACAAATGCTTGTCAGACGCTGCAAAACGCATTCTGGGTTACCCAGAATTCATCCGGTCATACCCGGTCAACGGGCTTTGACCGTGAATACCTTCCAATCGGTTCATGATCTGACTTTGATTCTTGAACCAGATGAGAGATCTTATACCAAACTACAACTAAAAACTTTTAAACAACAAAAACACTTAACAGACTATGATCTACAGGGTCTGACATTCATTGTGAGATCACAAAAATAATTTTTCCCAGATTTTTTGAAAACTCTTATTTCGAGTATCTAGATGTTATGGATCACCTATGTACCAACCCAGATCATGGATTAACACAACATATGACATGTTTAAACATAAAAACAACAAATCTATCATATCATACAAGATCAAAATTTTGACTTAGGATTTTATACCTTTATGCCTCAATTCTTGATTTTAGCCTCATGATCTGTTAAGGGAAATCGTGGGGCTTGTTTTGTGACTGATTTTACTATTTAAGTTTGTGGGTTTTGAGAGAGAGAGAGAGAGACTTGGATGGGTGTGGTGATCAAATGACTTAAATTATACACTTTCTCTCTCTTGATCTCTATTTATATAAGTCTAGATACATGAATTGGCTGGAGTGCTGCTGATATATGTTGATTTTTTCTGAGATTTGTCACATGGGATTGCATAGGGTTGGCCAACAACTCTCCATAGGTCAAAATCTACCATTCTAGCTTAAATAATGCAAGGGCAAAGTGGTCATTTGGCTTGAGAATTTAAGGGCAGCCTTGTAATCCTTTCAAACCCTTAGGGTTTAGGGTTTGGACTATTTTAGGGTTTAAAAATAGAAATCTAGGATTTCCAAAATTAGGATTTAAAAATAAATAACAATTTAGTTTCTAAAAAAAACAAAATATATAATTAGGGTTTTCTTAATTAGTGTAGGTTTTCTAATATTTAGAAATTAAACATTAAGTTCAATAATTTAATAATTATAATTAAACTTACTAATTTAACAATTAGTGCAAATACTTAGCAATTAGTATTACCCATATCACAAATTGAGTTACTAATTATAAATTAGGGTTTTAATTATAAAATAAAATAATAAATTTTTGTTTCTAACATACAAAATTAAGGTTTCTTAATTAATTAGGTTTTTAATTACTTAACACCTTACTAATTAGGTTTAAGATACACTAATTAGCATTAAACTTTTCAAATCAAGAATTAGGGTTTACAATTCAAATAAATTAGGGTTTATAAAATAAATATTAGGGTTTCTAGAAATTAATATTTCTAAATATTAATTAGGGTATACCTAATTAATCAAAAAGTCATATAATACATAACATGCATGCACCATATAACACAGTTATATAACATTGTCGAACTCAACCTGAGTTTTAAATTAGGGTTTCCATTTATCAATAAGTTAATTATTGATTTAAGGTTTCTAATTTAAGAAATTAGGGTTTTAATTTACAATTAGGGTTTTCAATTGATTATTAATAATTATAATTATCATGAATCACATAACATATTGCCTTAACAGATTTTAAAGTCTCATTTGACTTCGAAATTAGTGTTTGCCAGTAAAATTTGGGTTTTATCATAATACCCCATAATTGACCAATCATTATCAGTGTACAAATATACAGTACATAATTATAGCACTGAAAAATCAAAATATAATATTATTATATTATTATTCTTATCCATTGATAAAAATCTAAAATTAGGGTTTGGATTCCATATCTGATTTATTCTTCATATATAACATTATTAATTAAGTTAAAATAATTAACTTAATTAATCTTGCATAAATTCATATAATAAAATAAATAATTATTATAATAATTCTAAAAATTATTTCATATATTATTTAAATAATATATAATTATATTTTTTATGAAAAATAATTAATAAAAATATTTCTACTATACAATTAATTATTATAAGAATATGCTTTATAATAATCAATAATTCTAAAATAAAATTATTTGCAAACATTTATGTAATAAATATATTTTTATCTATTACATAACTACATACATACATTATCTTGTACAAATCCTCATCCTTAAATAAAAAAAAAATTATACGCAAAATTTCTGATTTATTTATATAGAAAATATCGGGTTGTTACATTCACCCTCCCTTATAAAGATTCCGTCCCCGGAATCACCGTTTTAAAAGCTATACATACCAGGGTACATATCATACACAATCATTACGAGTAGATCTCGATCAAAATTGATCGAACTGATCTTTAACTATTCACATAAAGCTTGTCTTTCTGATTAAACGGAAATTTGATTTCTAAAAGAACTCAAATTTCTCCCTCAAAATTTCTTTATAAACTAATTTACTATATATAAGAAAATAATATATAAAAAAAATAAAATTGGTTTGAGTAATACCTGGAGTTGCATCCCTAGCTGCCACGATATCTTGAACGGTCATGTTGAAGACGCTTGCGGTTGATTTCGTTGGTTTGTTTGTTGATGTTGGTCCCGTTGTCGCCAATGTCCTGCTGCCTTTTTCTGTATTCGCATTCCTTGCCTTCTTTCTCCTTCCTGAACAGTCTTTCACCTTATATTCCATTTATCCACACTGAAATCACGCAAACTTGCCCTTTATCTCCTTTCCTTTTATCGTATAGATGACAAAATTATCTTTTGTCCCTTCATTATCTTAGCTATCACAAACGTTACTACATGTCAGTTGATCCTCCGAATCCTGGCAGTACGATGGCCTTGAAGTCTTTGACGTTCGTCGATCGATTATCTGGCTGATCTTCCGGCGACTGGTATTCCGTTCTGCATAGCTTGATCGTCCATATTCGCAAAATTCTGTATTGGGTTTAGTTGTCTTCCAACTTTGTTGACAGGTTCTTCTGTCTGGGTACTTTGTTTTCGTCTCCTTGGCGGTATTTTCACAATTTATTCTTTATTCTAAGTCTTATCGTATACGGTTAACATATAGCACAAGTCTTTCTATTCAAATAATCATGTACTCAAAATATTAGATTTTGAAATTTTGGTTTTCTGCATTAACCAATACTCATATAATTAACTACTATCTTTATACCAACTTATTTCATTAATCCATTATAGATTCATACGCATATCACTTGACATACCATAGCACATACTGCTTTAATCATCCGATATCCCTTTGTGACTCAAAAGTCAGGAATCGCTGACACAACTTATATAAAAGTTGAAAAATATTACCTTATACAAACATACCCATCATATACACTACATAACATAGAATCATACCTATTCAAGTAATACTAGCTGCTCTAACACAGAAGTAGCTCATAAGACAGTAGCTACTAGAGTATGTGTTGCTTCTGAGCTAGTGTTAGGGCGGGCTCTTGTAGGAGTATTGGCTGCTAAAGTAATAAAAGTAATAAGAAGCTCAATAAGGCATGTCTCCGAGGGCGATAAGCCTCTTCTGGTTCACCTCCGGCGGGGGAGCTCCACTTACTTTGTTGAACGAGCACGAAGTTCACTAATGATCAATTGCTTAGAAATCTGTCTATTCCAATTATCCTCAATAATCCATTCACACCTAATTACATCTAGTTCATCCAACTTACCATATATTATGAGTTTAAGAACTTTACGAGTTTAAGAACTCAACACAAACATATAAGTTTAAGAACTCGACATTGACCACATATTCTTTAACTATACTTTACCTTTCAGTTATACTATCGTTTCAGGGTCCGGTACTACACTTTTTAAAAAAAACCACCTCTTTGAGGTAGCTTTCAATGTGAGCCTTTATTTCAGCTATTGGCTTTGATATTGACTCAGTTGACTTCTTCTTTACACTTTGAGGGTATTCTAATTCTTTCTATCCGACAGCTATGCACAAAAATTATTTAGACTAACATACAATATATACACACAGAAATTTATAGTTTTATATAAGTTATCTTTTATTTTGTTTGATAAAGAATTTATTCAATTCATCTCCTTTTTAAACTCTATATGAGTTAATTGTATTTTTAACGTTTTCCTCTATTTCAAGGTTATAGCCTAAGGTCTATCCCACCTAAGGTTTCAAACCCTAAGCTCTGATACCAACTTGTGAAGACCCCAAACTCAGGTACTTGAAATCCGAACTCGGTTCATCACGATACCAATTCTATGAGCGGAATAATACCAATAATAATAACAATAACATAAATATCAAACTTAACTTACATTTATCAGAGTCTAATCCCAAGTACGTAACCTTTAAACATTCATTACAAACCATGTTAGATAATATATATCATTCTTGTCTTAATATCATTAAACTATTACATAAGATAACGTTCATTCATTCATTCAGCGACCTTTTCCTTTTTCTTGTTCTTAGCAGAGCTCTCTGATCGTTCACACTTAGCTGAAAACATTTAAATTAAACAAGGATGAGCATTTGAGTGCCCAACAAGTAATAGCAATTATATATATATAATCTGAAAGAATTTAAATATTTTTTTTATTCTATTCTTCTACAACAAGTCAATAGTTGTGAAGTATTCTGAACCGATAATAACAACTCTCTTTCAAATTTTTGAAACTACGTATTGACTATAAATAGGGTTTAGGTGACATGCCATGAACATTGTTTTTATTTTCGAAAAGGTTAAACAGAAATTCATCTGTAAACCGTCATAACTTACGGGCGTTAGGTTGTACTTCCCATGGGCCCTGTATTGATCAATACTACATTACACGAATGATAGGATCATTCACTATGTTCCGCCTTGGGCGCATGAAAGTTTTCCCATGTAGGGATGTTCATACTTGTTTGGGTTCTAAATCAAATGTTTTATCTTGTTCAACAATAATCTATAATTCAACATATATGTATGCGGGTAATTGACCAAGGTATATCAACATGTGATGAAAATATAATGATTATCCAAGTGGGGACAATTGTTTAACCATTTTTAGAAATTAACGAACAAAATATATATATATCTGTATTATCATATACTAACATGTTGATAATCAATGAGCTTATATAATATAAGGTTCATAATCTGTACAGTAATAATATAATTTAGAAACATTCTTACTCATGTCCATTGCATAAAAAAAATGTAATGGTAAGATACTTGCCTGATGCGCTGCTTACAGTACGCAACTTAGTTTTATCTTTTATATCAAAACCTATATCATTAATAAGATCATTTTATCGATTAGAATTCCATATCGTAACACATAATACTGCTTATTGCAGTTAGCACATAACCTAATCACATTGTCACACATGTTTCACAGTATTTGGATCACAAACAAACACATACAAATAAATTATATAAGTCCAGATTAATTTTTGAAACATGTCGGTGTACCGACGGCTTTATCGGGTAATTATCGAGTCTAAGACTCTATCCTGTAATTCCACATCTGTAAGTATCGGTCATATTATTTGTAAATGACTTATAATAATTTTTAAACATTTATTATAATTTATCATGAATTTTCAAACCTCGGAATCATTATTAAATGATTTAAATATTACACAATTCTATTATCATTAATATTAAACTATTAATGAAACCATTGCCAAAATGTTAAAGTTATTTACAATAACTTAAAATACTTTTAAAGTATTAATATTACACTTAAATGATTTTTAAAAGAATTAAAATTATTTTTAAATAATTATCATTAATATTAAAGTATTAATGTATTATTTATCAAAATATTAAAAGTCATTAATTATAACTTGAAATATTTTTAATTCATTTATATCATTTTAAATGATTTTTCAATAAATAAAACCATTTTAAAACTATTTATTTAATATAATTATTAAATAAATCTAATATCATCTAATATTAAATTAATATCATTTATTAATGAAATTATCCTTTAAATATTAAAAGTTATATTTTATAACTTAAAATATCTTTAAACACTTTATTTTTATTTAAAATGATTTTCCTAATATTAAAATCATTTTTCTCTAATTTATTTAATACACTAATTAAATAAATTAAATATCATTAATATACAAATAATTATAAATATTAATGAAAAATGTCCCAAATAATTAAAAGTTATTTTTCATAATTTAAAACAATTTTTAAAACCATTTTTGAAATTTTTAGAATTTATTTTCTATTTTTAATGATTTTTTCGGAAATTCAAAAAATAAAAATAAAAAAAACCGTCGCTATTGGCCTTTAGCGACACTAAGTGTCGCTGTTTGTGTTCTTGAGGCTTAAGAACACTGACTGTCAGCGCACAAGGTCCTTATTTTGACCACTTTTAATTGTCTGATTATCATGTTTCTGGGCCAACTTAGACTTGAATCTTATAGTCTTTATGTAACACTATAATTATCACACAACACCAGAGCTATAACATAACGATCCAGCAAGATTCGAAGTCCCAAAGCAGCTGTCAGAAGCTTCTGCGCTTTCTGGGTTACCCAGAAACCCAGATAGCTTTGACTGCTTACTTTGTGGCTCGATTCTCTCCATGATGTGGCCATAACATTGATGTTATTAAGGTCTAAATCGCTAGTACACATGTCATATAACAGTTTCATAACAACATATCAGTTTAATAACATCTAATTCTCCCGATTCGGTAAGGTTAAACAAGGTCAGAAACGATGTTCATA
The DNA here is from genome assembly GCA_016801055.1 of Panax notoginseng. Lineage (NCBI taxonomy): Eukaryota > Viridiplantae > Streptophyta > Magnoliopsida > Apiales > Araliaceae > Panax > Panax notoginseng. Next base: position 179,205,976 of record CM029017.1, read on the forward strand.
CACTTTCTGGAAATTCCAGAAAAGTGTCATCGTGAACAGATGAGCAACTTTGACCATTCACTGCATCCAACATATTTGTTGTTTAAGGAATATAAAGTAATGGGTCTAGAGCCGATATAACAGGGTATAAACGTGATACAAAAACATAATCAAAACACCTAAACACTGACAGATATGGATGTTACAAATGCTTGTCAGACGCTGCAAAACGCATTCTGGGTTACCCAGAATTCATCCGGTCATGCCCGGTCAACGGGCTTTGACCGTGAATAACTTCCAATCGGTTCATGATCTGACTTTGATTCTTGGACCAGATGAGAGATCGTATACCAGACTACAACTAAAAACTTTTAAACAATAAAAACACTTAACAGACTATGATTTACAGGGTCTGACATTCATTGTCAGACCACAAAAATAATTTTTCCCAGATTTTTTGAAAACTCTTATTTCGAGTATCTAGATGTTATGGATCACCTATGTACCAACCCAGATCATGGGTTAACACAACATATGACATGTTTAAACATAAAAACAACAAATCTATCATAGCATACAAGATCAAAATTTTGACTTAGGATTTTATACCTTTATGCCTCAATTCTTGATTCTAGCCTCATGATCTGTTAAGGGAAATCGTGGGGCTTGTTTTGTGACTGATTTTACTATTTAAGTTTGTGGGTTTTGAGAGAGAGAGAGAGAGACTTGGATGGGTGTGGTGATCAAATGACTTAAATTATACACTTTCTCTCTCTTGATCTCTATTTATATAAGTCTAGATACATGAATTGGCTGGAGTGCTGCTGATATATGTTGATTTTTTCTGAGATTTGTCACATGGGCTTGCATAGGGTTGGCCAACAACTCTCCATAGGTCAAAATCTACCATTCTAGCTTAAATAATGCAAGGGCAAAGTGGTCATTTGGCTTGAGAATTTAAGGGCAGCCTTGTAATCCTTTCAAACCCTTAGGGTTTAGGGTTTGGACTATTTTAGGGTTTAAAAATAGAAATCTAGGATTTCCAAAATTAGGATTTAAAAATAAATAACAATTTAGTTTCTAAAAAAAACAAAATATATAATTAGGGTTTTCTTAATTAGTGTAGGTTTTCTAATATTTAGAAATTAAACATTAAGTTCAATAATTTAATAATTATAATTAAACTTACTAATTTAACAATTAGTGCAAATACTTAGCAATTAGTATTACCCATATCACAAATTGAGTTACTAATTATAAATTAGGGTTTTAATTATAAAATAAAATAATAAATTTTTGTTTCTAACATACAAAATTAAGGTTTCTTAATTAATTAGGTTTTTAATTACTTAACACCTTACTAATTAGGTTTAAGATACACTAATTAGCATTAAACTTTTCAAATCAAGAATTAGGGTTTACAATTCAAATAAATTAGGGTTTATAAAATAAATATTAGGGTTTCTAGAAATTAATATTTCTAAATATTAATTAGGGTATACCTAATTAATCAAAAAGTCATATAATACATAACATGCATGCACCATATAACACAGTTATATAACATTGTCGAACTCAACCTGAGTTTTAAATTAGGGTTTCCATTTATCAATAAGTTAATTATTGATTTAAGGTTTCTAATTTAAGAAATTAGGGTTTTAATTTACAATTAGGGTTTTCAATTGATTATTAATAATTATAATTATCATGAATCACATAACATATTGCCTTAACAGATTTTAAAGTCTCATTTGACTTCGAAATTAGTGTTTGCCAGTAAAATTAGGGTTTTATCATAATACCCCATAATTGACCAATCATTATCAGTGTACAAATATACAGTACATAATTATAGCACTGAAAAATCAAAATATAATATTATTATATTATTATTCTTATCCATTGATAAAAATCCAAAATAAGGGTTTGGATTCCATATCTGATTTATTCTTCATATATAACATTATTAATTAAGTTAAAATAATTAACTTAATTAATCTTGCATAAATTCATATAATAAAATAAATAATTATTATAATAATTCTAAAAATCATTTCATATATTATTTAAATAATATATAATTATATTTTTCATGAAAAATAATTAATAAAAATATTTCTACTATAAAATTAATTATTATAAGAATATGTTTTATAATAATCAATAATTCTAAAATAAAATTATTTACAAACATTTATTTAATAAATATATTTTTATCTAATTACATAACTACATACACACATTATCTTGTACAAATCCTCATCCTTAAATAAAAAAAAAATTATACGCAAAATTTCTGATTTATTTATATAGAAAATATCGGGTTGTTACATTCACCCTCCCTTATAAAGATTCCGTCCCCGAAATCACCGTTTTAAAACCTATACATACCGGGTACATATCATACACAATCATTGCGAGTAGATCTCGATCAAAATTGATCGAACTGATCTTTAACTATTCACATAAAGCTTGTCTTTCTGATTAAACGGAAATTTAATTTCTAAAAGAACTCAAATTTCTCCCTCAAAATTTCTTTATAAACTAATTTACTATATATAAGAAAATAATATATAAAAAAATAAAATTGATTTGAGTAATACCTGGAGTTGCATCCCTAGCTGCCACGATATCTTGAACGGTCATGTTGAAGACGCTTGCGGTTGATTTCGTTGGTTTGTTTGTTGATGTTGGTCCCGTTGTCGCCAATGTCCTGCTGCCTTTTTCTGTATTCGCATTCCTTGCCTTCTTTCTCCTTCCTGAACAGTCTTTCACCTTATATTCCATTTATCCACACTGAAATCACGCAGACTTGCCCTTTATCTCCTTTCCTTTTATCGTATAGATGACAAAACTATCTTTTGTCCCTTCATTATCTTAGCTATCACAAACGTTACTACAGGTCAGTTGATCCTCCGAATCCTGGCAGTACGATGGCCTTGAAGTCTTTGACGTTCGTCGATCGATTATCTGGCTGATCTTCCGGCGACTGGTATTCCGTTCTGCATAGCTTGATCGTCCATATTCGCAAAATTCTGTATTGGGTTTAGTTGTCTTCCAACTTTGTTGACAGGTTCTTCTGTCTGGGTACTTTGTTTTCGTCTCCTTGGCGGTATTTTCACAATTTATTCTTTATTCTAAGTCTTATCGTATACGGTTAACATATAGCACAAGTCTTTCTATTCAAATAATCATGTACTCAAAATATTAGATTTTGAAATTTTGGTTTTCTGCATTAACCAATACTCATATAATTAACTACTATCTTTATACCAACTTATTTCATTAATCCATTATAGATTCATACGCATATCACTTGACATACCATAGCACATACTGCTTTAATCATCCGATATCCCTTTGTGACTCAAAAGTCAGGAATCGCTGACACAACTTATATAAAAGTTGAAAAATATTACCTTATACAAACATACCCATCATATACACTACATAACATAGAATCATACCTATTCAAGTAATACTAGCTGCTCTAACACAGAAGTAGCTCATAAGACAGTAGCTACTAGAGTATGTGTTGCTTCTGAGCTAGTGTTAGGGCGGGCTCTTGTAGGAGTATTGGCTGCTAAAGTAATAAAAGTAATAAGAAGCTCAATAAGGCATGTCTCCGAGGGCGATAAGCCTCTTCTGGTTCACCTCCGGCGGGGGAGCTCCACTTACTTTGTTGAACGAGCACGAAGTTCACTAATGATCAATTGCTTAGAAATCTGTCTATTCCAATTATCCTCAATAATCCATTCACACCTAATTACATCTAGTTCATCCAACTTACCATATATTATGAGTTTAAGAACTTTACGAGTTTAAGAACTCAACACAAACATATAAGTTTAAGAACTCGACATTGACCACATATTCTTTAACTATACTTTACCTTTCAGTTATACCATCGTTTCAGGGTCCGGTACTACACTTTTTAAAAAAAACCACCTCTTTGAGGTAGCTTTCAATGTGAGCCTTTATTTCAGCTATTGGCTTTGATATTGACTCAGTTGACTTCTTCTTTACACTTTGAGGGTATTCTAATTCTTTCTATCCGACAGCTATGCACAAAAATTATTTAGACTAACATACAATATATACACACAGAAATTTATAGTTTTATATAAGTTATCTTTTATTTTGTTTGACAAAGAATTTATTCAATTCATCTCCTTTTTAAACTCTATATGAGTTAATTGTATTTTTAACGTTTCCCTCTATTTCAAGGTTATAGCCTAAGGTCTATCCCACCTAAGATTTCAAACCCTAAGCTCTGATACCAACTTGTGAAGACCCCAAACTCAGGTACTTGAAACCCGAACTCGGTTCATCACGATACCAATTCTATGAGCGGAATAATACCAATAATAATAACAATAATATAAATATCAAACTTAACTTACATTTATCAGAGTCTAATCCCAAGTACGTAACCTTTAAACATTCATTACAAACCATGTTAGATAATATATATATCATACTTGTCTTAATAGCATTAAACTATTACATAAGATAACGTTCATTCATTCATTCAGCGACCTTTCCCTTTTCCTTGTTCTTAGTAGAGCTCTCTGATCGTTCACACTTAGCTGAAAACTTTTAAATTAAACAAGGATGAGCATTTGAGTGCCCAACAAGTAATAGCAATTATATATATATATATAATCTGAAAGAATTTAAATATTTTTTTTATTCTATTCTTCTACAACAAGTCAATAGTTGTGAAGTATTCTGAACCGATAATAACAACTCTCTTTCAAATTTTTGAAACTACGTATTGACTATAAATAGGGTTTAGGTGACATGCCATGAACATTATTTTTATTTTCGAAAAGGTTAAACAGAAATTCATCTGTAAACCGTCATAACTTACGGGCGTTAGGTTGTACTTCCCATGGGCCCTGTATTGATCAATACTACATTACACGAATGATAGGATCATTCACTCTGTTCCGCCTTGGGCGCATGAAAGTTTTCCCGTGTAGGGATGTTCATACTTGTTTGGGTTCTAAATCAAAAGTTTTATCTTGTTCAACAATAATCTATAATTCAACATATATGTATACGGGTAATTGACCAAGGTATATCAACATGTGATGAAAATACAATGATTATCCAAGTGGGGACACTTGTTTAACCATTTTTAGAAATTAACGAACAAAATATATATATCTGTATTATCATATACTAACATGTTGATAATCAATGAACTTATATAATATAAGGTTCATAATCTATACAGTAATAATATAATTTAGAAACATTCTTACTCATGTCCATTGCATAAAGAAAATGCAAAGGGAAGATACTTGCCTGATGCGCTGCTTACAGTACGCAACTTAGTTTTATCTTTTATATCAAAACCTATCATTAATAAGATCATTTTATCGATTAGAATTCCACAGCGTAACACATAATATTGCTTATTGCAGTTAGCACATAACCTAATCACATTATCACACATGTTCCACAGTATTTGGATCACAAACAAACACATATACAAATAAATTATATAAGTCCAGATTAATTTTTGAAACATGTCGGTGTACCGACAGCTTTATCGGGTAATTATCGAGTCTAATACTCTATCCTGTAATTCCACATCTGTAAGTATCAGTCATATTATTTGTAAATGACTTATAATAATTTTTAAATATTTATTATAATTTATCATGAATTTTCAAACCTCGGAATCATTATTAAATGATTTAAATATTACACAATTCTATTATCATTAATATTAAACTATTAATGAAACCATTGCCAAAATGTTAAAGTTATTTACAATAACTTAAAATACTTTTAAAGTATTAATATTACACTTAAATGATTTTTAAAAGAATTAAAATTATTTTTAAATAATTATCATTAATATTAAAGTATTAATGTATTATTTATCAAAATATTAAAAGTCATTAATTATAACTTGAAATATTTTTAATTCATTTATATCATTTTTAAATGATTTTTCAATAAATAAAATCATTTTAAAACTATTTATTTAATATAATTATTAAATAAATCTAATATCATCTAATATTAAATGAATATCATTTATTAATGAAATTATCCTTTAAATATTAAAAGTTATATTTTATAACTTAAAATATCTTTAAACACTTTATTTTCATTTAAAAAGATTTTTCTAATATTAAAATCATTTTTAAACTAATTTATTTAATATAATTATTAAATAGAGTTAATATCATTTAATATTAAAATATTAATATTTTTCATGACAAAATATCAAAAGTCATTTTTTATAACTTAAATAACCTTTAAATCATTTTTCTATAATTTTTATATCATTAATTCTATTTTCCATAATTTATTTAATACATTTATTAAATAACTTAATTACCATTAATATTAATTAATTAATGAAATTCATCACAAAATATTAAAAGTTATCAAAAATAACTTAAATTACTTTAAAATAATTTTTATAATATTAAAATTATTTTTCTCTAATTTATTTAATATACTAATTAAATAAATTAAATATCATTAATATTCAAATAATTATAAATATTAATGAAAAATGTCCCAAATAATTAAAAGTTATTTTTCATAATTTAAAACAATTTTTAAAACCATTTTTTGAAATTTTTAGAATTTATTTTCTATTTTTAATGATTTTTTCGGAAATTCAGAAAATAAAAATAAAAGAATCCGTCGCTATTGGCCTTTAGCGACACTAAGTGTTGCTGTTTGTGTTCTTGAGGCTCAAGAACACTGACAGTCAGCGTACAAGGTCCTTATTTTGACCACGTTTAATTTTCTGATTATCATGTTTCTGGGCCAACTTAGACTTGAATCTTGTAGTCTTTATGTAACACTACAATTATCACACAACACCAGAGCTATAACATAACGATCCATCAAGATTCGAAGTCCCAAAGCAGCTGTCAGAAGCTTCTGGGCTTTCTGGGTTACCCAGAAACCCAGACAGCTTTGATTGCTTACTTTGTGGCTCGATTCTCTCCATGATGTGGCCATAACATTGATGTTATTAAGGTCTAAATCGCTAGTACACATGTCATATACAGTACATAATTATAGCACTGAAAAATTAAAATATAATATTATTATATTATTATTCTTATCCATTGATAAAAATCCAAAATTAGGGTTTGGATTCCATATCTGATTTATTCTTCATATATAACATTATTAATTAAGTTAAAATAATTAACTTAATTAATCTTGCATAAATTCATATAATAAAATAAATAATTATTATAATAATTCTAAAAATCATTTCATATATTATTTAAATAATATATAATTATATTTTTCATGGAAAATAATTAATAAAAATATTTCTACTATAAAATTAATTATTATAAGAATATGCTTTATAATAATCAATAATTCTAAAATAAAATTATTTGCAAATATTTATGTAATAAATATATTTTTATCTATTACATAATTACATACACACATTATCTTGTACAAATCCTCATCCTTAAATTAAAAAAAATAAAAATTATACGCAAAATTTTTGATTTATTTATATAGAAAATATCGGGTTGTTACAGTTCCCATAGGATTGCAATCATATTGATTGAATTTCCTGAGTGTTTTTCTCAATATAGTGTGATTGTGATAACACTAACCCATCCGATGTTTTAGAAATTTTAATTCCTAATATTACATCAGCAACACCCATGTCCTCCATGTCAAATATATTATTTAACATTCTTTTAGTAGCTTTAATAATTTCATTATTATTACCCATAATGAGCATATTATCTACATAAAGATAAATAATGACATACCCTTTTTCAGTGTCCGTGACATACACACATTTGTCACACTCATTTATTTTGAAACCATTTGACAATATTGCATTATCAAAATTTTCATATCATTTTTAGGTGCTTGTTTTAATCCATAAAGGGACTTCACAAGCCGACATACGTTCTTTTCTTGTCCTGGAACAATGAACCCTTCTGGTTGTTCCATGTAGATTTCTTCTTCTAAATCTCCATTCAAGAAAGCTGTTTTTACATCCATTTGATGTATCTCTAAATTATATATAGTTGCAATGACTATTAATATTCTAATCGAGGATATTCTTGTTACAGGAGAATAAGTATAAAAATAATCCAAACCTCCTTTTTCCTGTATCCTTTGATTACAAGTTTTACTTTATATTTGTCTATAGATCCATATGCTTTCATTTTCTTCTTAAATATTCACTTATATCCAAGAAGTTTAGAACCTGGTGGGAGATCTACTAATTCCCACGTATAATTGTGCAGAATGGATTCTACTTCACTATTTATAGCCTCTTTCCAATATGGAGTTTTGGTACTCAACACCGCTTCTCTATAAGTTTGAGGCTCATTTTCTAACAGATAAGTTAAAAAATTCGGACCATAAGATTTTGATGTTCTAGCACGTTTAGTACGTCTAGGTTCATCAATATCTTCTAATCCACGATCATTGTCACTAACAGTGTCAAAAGTTCTTTTATTTGAACTTGGCTCTTGTTCATTAGAACTTGACTCTTGTTCTTTTTTATTAGGAAATATTGTTTCAAAAAATTCAGCATCTTTTGACTCAATAATACTATTTTCATGTATTTTCTCTATTTTTGATTTATTAACCAAAAACCTATATGCACTGCTATTATTAGTATAACCAATGAATATACAATCTATTATTTTCGGTCCAATTTTAACCTTTTTGGCTGGAGGAACCATTACTTTTGCTAAACGCCCCCACACTTTTAAGTGTTTATAAGAAGGTTTACGTCATTTCCATAATTCATAACAACATTAGACTTCTTTTGAGGTATTCGGTTGAAAATATAATTTGATGAAAGAATTGCTTCCCCCCACAAATTTTAAGGTAGCATAGAACTTAATAATAATGCATTCATCATTTCTTTCAAAGTTCTATTCTTTTTTTTTTGTAACACTATTTTGTTGTGGTGAACAAAGTGCAGTTGTTTGGTGTATTATATCATGTTGTGAACAAATTTTAACAAAAGAAAATTCATATTCCCCACTTCTATCACTTCAAACAATCTGGATCTTTTTATCAAGTTGGTTTTCACCCTCATTTTTGTAATGTATAAACATTTTCAAAGCCTCATCTTTACTTTTTAATAAGTAAACATAACAATATCTTATACAATCATCTATAAAAGTAATAAAATACTTTTTACCTCCTCTTGTTTGTATATACTTTAAATCACAAATATCAATATGTATTAATTCAAGAGTTTTTGTACTTCTTTCAATTGATTTAAAAGAAGATTTTTGAAATTTTGCCTCAACACAAACTTCACATTTATGATTAGAGTTAATCACACATTTTGACAAACATTCCATATTAATTAATCTACGTATAATATTATAATTATTATGTCCTAATCTACCATGCCATAAATTAGATGACTCAATCATATAAGCAGAAGATGTAATTTTATTAATATTGGAAGGTATAACAGTTATTACATTCATCTTGAAGAGCCCATTGCTCATATATCCCTTCCTTACATACATCCCATTTTTAGTTAGGACAAACTTGTCCGATACAAAGACCAATTTAAATCCTTTTTAACTAAGAAGGGATCCTGACACTAAATTCTTTCTAATGTCAGGCACATGGAGCATGTTGTTGAGGGTGAGTTTCTTGCTAGATGTCATCTTCAGAACCACCTTTCCTTATCCAGCAATCTTAGATGAAGAAGATTTTCCCATATACAATTGTTCTCCATTCTCAACTTCTTGATATGTGGAGAACATCTTCTTGTCAGAACACACATGGAGGGTTGCTCCAGTATCTACCCACAATTCCCTGGGATTCTCAACCATTTTAACTTCATAAACAACCGCTGAAAGGTTCATTTCTGAATCATCTTGAAGAAGACCATCCATTTCCGTTACGTTGGCTTGTGCGGACTTCTTGTTATGGTCTTTGTATTTACGACAATCCTTTGCCCTATGTCCAGGCTTGTCACAGATATAGCATTTGCCTTGGAACTTTTATTTGTTCTCTGTTGAGGCCCATTACCAGAATACTTTCTTTTCTTAGATTTCGGACCTTGTTCCACCACATTGGCTTTATGTTCCACAAAGGTCCTTCATACTTTCTTCTCTGAGGCACTGTTGTCCTCTTCTATCCACAATCTTACGATTAAGTCTTCAAGTTTCATCTCTTTGCGTTTATGCTTGAGATAATTCTTAAAATCTTTCCACATTGGTGGTAGTTTTTCAATAATTGCAGCAAATTGGAAAGATTCACTTAAAGACATTTCTTTTGCACGTATTTTATGCTGGATAACTTGTAATTCTTGGACTTGGTTGATGACAGGCTTGGAATCCACCATCTTGTAGTCCAAAAATCTGCCAAATACGAACTTCTTCGTGCCAGCATCTTCAGTTTTATATTTCTTATCCAAGGAATCCCATAATTCTTTTGCAGTTTTGAGAGAACTATACACATTGTATAATGTGTTATCCAATCCATTAAGGATACAATTCTGACATAGAAAGTCAGCATGTTTTCATGCATCAACAACATCAACAACTTGCTTGTCCGCTTCATTCTCACTAAGCACTGGGGGTTCTTAATAAACAAACCTTGCCAAGTTGAGAGTAGTGAGATAAAACATCTTTTTTTGCCATCTTTTAAACTCCATTCCATTAATTTTTTTTGGTTTTTCACCATGGTTCACAGGAACATTTGGAATAAAAGATGTAGAAGAAGAACCAATTATAGGTTAAGTATCGGTAGCCATATTTCAAATATATATATATATATATATATATATATATATATATATATATATATATATATATATATATATAGAAATAATTAATAATAATTGTCTTAAGATTGTTATGGAAAGTGAATGAACACTATATATATATATATATATATATATATATATATATATATATATATATATATTAACTTATTTGTTGTACACCAATGTAGAAAATCAGTATGTCAAACTAGTATTTTATACTATGTCCTTAAGACAATTATGCCCTTCATACGGTGCTTAGAGTTTTGTAGCACTTATCTCCCAGGATACAGTGACAACGTATACTTTAGTATCACAACAAAAAATATACTTAACGAACCAAAGAAATGCTCAGAACTCTCTCAAAAAAAAAACTCTAACTGACTTATGAAATGAAGAAGATTAGAATGCTTGAATGCTTGTGAATTGAATGAATTTGAATGGCAGCACCCCCTATCTATTTATAGGAGGGCAAGTGACCCATCAAAAGGGACACAACTCATTGGAAATGTATGATTAAGCCAAAAACGACGTAGTTTTGGCTTTAAACAGAAAAGACGCGTCCGTTCGAACCATAAATGACGTAGTTTTAGGCTTAGCAGAACAAAAACGACGTAGTTTAAGGTTTAACAAAAAATGCGCGTCCATTCAATCAAAAACGACGTAGTTTTGCGCGTTCGTTCGGTAGGTAAAACATTTCCCAAAACAACACAGTATTGATAATAAATAACATTTATTAAAACGACACAATTTTGATAATAGAGATAAATAAAATAAAATATAAATAAATTTTAATTAAAAATTTAAATAAATTTTATCCAAAAAATTATATACCTAGACCCACGAGCTAGGCGATTGGCGCATATGGGATTGAACCAAACCTTGGCTTGGTCCTCTCCCTTCCACAAAAGTGGGGTGCCTTTTGGGGTCCAAACCTAAGAGTAATTTTCTTATATATAAACATATTAAACTTTTATTTTTTAATCGATGTGAGCGTTAGCTTCCCACAATTTATTTATTACTCTGTCCATTCCTAAATAAGTGTCGTTTAAGATTTTTGCACATGAATTAAGGAAGCTATTAATACGAGTAAAAAGTTATTGTACAAGACTAAAATACCCTTATTTAATAAATATTCTCTCTCTCCTCTCTCACACTCTTCCATATCTTTCTTCCTTGTTGGCATCATTGATGAAGAGCTAAAACATGTTTTGCAGAGCAACAAAAAAAAAAATAAACCTGCAGGTTCAGGGATAAAAAATCAAGCTCCATACATGATATTCCTAGTAAAAGCTTTTTCTCCTTCATCATGAAACTTGTTCAAATCAAATTCATCGGGTAGCTGGTTCAAATCAAATCTGTGATGTGTAAATCCATTGAAGGAGAAATATAGTGCACCTTTCTTTTTTGGAGAATCCAAATTCATGGAGTCTTCATCTTTCGCCATTTTTTCTTTTTAAAGAGATGTAAAAGCATTTGCAATATCACATATATATTGATTGCCACTGTTATGAATATGTATTGGGAAGGAAAGGAATATGAAAGGGTAGCCCTACAAATAATCTATTGAGTTGAAAATTGAAAAAACTAATTATTGTGTGCATTAATTACACACTTATTGGAAAATAGGGATAATAATAAATTTAGAAGAAAAAATATTAATTATACTTTGATTTCATTAAACGTCAAATATTTTGGAATAACTCAAATGGTGTAAAGCGTCAGTTAAACTGGAATAGAGGAAGTATCATTTTCAAGGGTGATATTTGGAAATTAATTTTTTATTCATTACTTCATGGAATTGAGCTTTCAAATACTTAATTTAATCTACTCATGGAGTAGAACACATTAATGTATAAAATCATTACAAATAATTAATAACACCCACATTAATTTAGGGTCAAATTCTAACACCTATAAGAAATGCGGTTCTAAGTTTATGCACAAGAGACTAATATCAACTATCCAGATGTCTCTCCTTCCTCTAAATCTGGCTGATCCCTTCTTTTCTCTAGTTCCACGTCCTTCTGCAACAACCCTTCAAAATAAAAAAAATCTTCAAGATTCGTTTTTGATTTCAGATCTGAGTATGAATCTATTAACTCTTGTTCAAATTCAAATTACATGCTCCCACTAGATTGATCGCTGAAAAGCAACTGGTTATCTTCAGCATCGTTAGTGCAAACATCATTCTTCACTGGTCTTTGCATCACTCTTGCAAACAATGGGCTGTCGAGTGTGTCTTCCAATTCTTTCACAATTTCTTTGGGTTGATGGGAACTTTGGAAGGTTCCATCCAGTTTGGCGTGCTTCATTAGATCCAAAACCTGAGGTTCCAAAGAGGCGTCCTCTTGTATTTCCTCCTCCCTAAAGGACACAGCATGTGGTCTCTGTTCCTGATGGCTAGTAGACTCCTTTGGATCGATTTTATGGCAAATAGCAGCTTTGATAACTTCAAAATCATAATGGCTAAAAGGTAGACAAACATGAATAACAGGGTACTCGATAATAACCAAATTCGCTAATTGCTCGAGTATTGGGGCCTCTATGAATGGTGATCTGGGTCCCTGCATATAACATAACAACTTAAATATAATAAAATAGGAAAATCATAACTACAAATCGAGGTAACAACTACACATCAGAAAGGTATAGTAAGTTCATTTTATTTGAAAGGATATGAAACCTACATAATAATGCAGCAAAGGGGAACAAAAGTAGTAACAGAGACCTAAAGGCGTGTTTTAATTAGATAGTTGATGTCAACTCAAACAAGAATAGCAACTAGAGAGAAAGAGCCAGTAGCAGCAGTCTTCTCTTCACAAGCAAACTTTTGTTCAGCCAAAACGACTACCCCAAAAACCTTAATCTCGTCACTCTTATATTCCTCAACTAAAACTACAACAAAACTTCCAACAATACCCTCTTAACTAATGCAAAATTAGGACTCTAATATTCGAAATACAAGTCAACAAAGAAATGAGAACTCTAATTTTCTAACAATAAAAAATAGGTCTTGCACTCGCACACATACGACGAACATTCGTGATAGCCTTCAACTTTGGAAAAGCGATTGCAGTTTCAATTGGAAACTTGGTTTCTAAATAGAAATAAAATCAAAAATCAGTAAACAAAAATGTAAAAATGAGTTCACCTTTGAATATTTCCTGAGAAAAAATTTGAGAGACTGCAGTGGTTCTTTACAGACTGGCTTCAACAGATTATTCCAAGGGACAGGTTTAAGATTGTTAGAATTTAGGATCACACACACGCACACAAACGATTGAGAATTAAGAATAACACAAGAGATTTATGTGGTTCCCCAATTTAGGTACTCCACAGGCGGCTAGTTGTTTATTGATGATTCTCTGGTTACCTAGGGCTTTTACAATAGATTAGTATTTATTCCTACTATTCCTATTCCAACCCTACGGCCCGAGCTACGCTTCGCACTAGCCTTTTCCAGCGGCTTCTATATTATGAGTCACAAGTTTCTAACAAATCTCCACCTTGATGAATAACCTCGTCCATTCCGAAGATAAGTCAGTTGTCCTATCCGATCTTAGGGGGAATCCTCCAAACTAACATTCGGAGATATTGATCAAGTCCAAGCAATGCTTGAACTTGTCCGCGGTCACAGTCTTTGTCAACATGTCAGTTGCATTTTCAGAAGTGTGCACCTTCTCCAATATCACATCCCCAGTAACTATCAGCTCCCTCACCTTGTGAAACCTTACCCTAATATGCTTGGTCCTTGTGTGATACACCTGATGCTTTGCCATGTAAATGGCACTCTGACTATCACAATACAGCTGTACTCCACCTTAATCTATGCCCAGTTCATTCATAAAACCCTTCAACCACAATGCTTCTTGTACCATTGTCTTGGAGACTATTTCAGCCCATACAGTGACTTCTTCAATCTGCAAACCATGTGCTCAGTCTCCGGCTACTTGAACCCCTCAGGCTGCTTCATGAATATCACTTCCTCCAAATCACCATGAAGGAAGGCTGTCTTTACATCCAGCTGCTCTAATTCTAGATCATAGCTAGCCACCAATGCCAAAATTATTCTGATTGAGGTATGTCTCACCACCGGAAAAAACACCTCATCATAGTCAATCCCCTTTCTCTGCGAGTATCCCTTTGCTACCAATCTAGCCTTAAACCGTTCCTTTTCCTTTTCTGATACAGCTTCCTTTTTCTTGTACACCCATTTGCACCCCACTGGTTTCTTTCCCTCAGGAAATTCTGACAATTACCAAGTTTTGTTTTTCTTCAATGACTCCATCTCCTCCACCATGGCCTCCATCCAACTATCCCTTTCAGAACTAGCAATAACTTCCTGATACGTAGACGGATCCCCACTAGTAGTAGATAAAGCATATGTAACCATATCATCAAACCTATACCTCTCCGGTGGTTTGATAGTGCGTCTAGGTCTCCTTGCGGCTATGCTTTCGTTTTACTGCTGCTGATTTTCCTGTTCCACTGGTGGTGAATTTCCAGTGTCATAATTCTCCAAATCGATTTGAACTTCCTGCTGCTGTTTGCCGGTCTCTCCACTAGCCTCGATTTTCTGACCTTCCTATTGTGTCTTAACCATAGAAGCCTCGTCAAAAACCACATCCCTACTGATCACTACCTTCTTTACTTTCGGATCCCAAAGCTTGTACCCCTTCACACCTTTCTTATACCCAAGAAAAATACACTGTTTGGACTTGGCATCAAACTTAGATCTCTCATCACCCAGAACGTGTACGTAGGCTGGACATCCGAAGATCCTCATACCCGAGTAATCCACTTCTTCGCCTGTCCACACCTCTTGTGCCACTTTATTACTCAAAGCAGTACTCGGCGACCTGTTTATTATATAAACTGCCATGCTCACTGCTTCTGCCCATAAATCCTTCGAAAGCCCTGCATTTAGTCTCATGCACCGTGCCCGCTCTGCTATAGTTCTGTTCATTCTTTCTGCCACCCCATTCTGCTGTGGAGTCTTCCTGACAGTTTAGTGACATTGAATCCCATGCTCCTCACAAAACTTCACAAATGGTTCGTACTTGTACTTTGTCCCATTATCTGACATGAGACACTTAATTTTTCTCCCTATTTGATTTTCCACTTCAGCTTTCCACACACTGAACTTTCCAAAGACCTCTGACTTGTGCTGCATGAAATACACCCAAACCTTTCTCGAAAAGTCATCGATGAAAGTCAAGAAATACAGTGATCCCGCTTTTGAAGCTACTCTCACTGGCCCCCAAACATCAAAAAGTACATAGTCCAACTTTCCATTCGTTTTGTTCACCGTACTCTTAAACTGCACCTTACACTGTTTTCCCAAGACACAGAACTTGTAGAAATCTAACTTGCATGCCTTTATCCCTTTCAGCAGATTTCTCCTATGTAATTCCAGCATCCCACGTTCTCCCATATGCCCCAACCGCATATGCCATAGCGTAGTATCATCAATATCTTCCGTTGTAGTGGCAGCAGCTCCACCTACAACTGTACTCCCTATCATCCGATAGATATTCCCGTTAACCTTATAACCTTTCATTATTACCAGGGCACCCTTTGTCACTCTCATGGCTCCACCACCAGTTTTGAACTCACAACCATTAGAGTCCAGAGTTTCCAATGAGATCAAGTTCTTCCTTTAACCTGGAATATGTCTCACCTCAGCTAGAGTCCTTACAACACCATCGAACATCCTTATCTTCACTGTGCCTATTCCAATGACGTTGCACGAAGCATCGTTGCCCATTAGAACTGTCCCACAGTTCACCGACTTGTAGGTGTCAACCCACTCCTTATTAGGTGACATGTGAAACGAACATGCTGAATCCAAAATCCACGAGTCTGTCACATCCGTGTTTATTGATACTGACAACATATCCCCATCATCTGATGATTCCTCTCCACGACGTTTGCCGATTTTGTAGATTCTGATTGCTTCCCTGTTCCTTCACCCTTATTCTTATATGGACAATCCCTTTTGAAGTGCCCTGCCTCGCGACATCTGAAACACTTACCCTCCTTTGGCTTAGGAGTCTTGCCCCTCGACTTAGATTTCCCATGCGTTCCTGGTTTTCCTCTATCCGATTTTCTGCCACGTTGCTCTCCACCTTTTACCATCAACCCTTCACTCGAAATACCCTCGGATTGTTGCTTTCGCTAGTTAAACATCAATAGAGCAGAAGTGACTTCTTCCAATTTCAGAGTTTCTTTTCCCCATAAGAGAGTCGTCACAAGATTCTCCATGGAACCCGGTAAAGAACACAGTAACATCAACGCCTGGTCTTCTTGCTCGAATTTCACTTCAATCCTTAGCAAGTCACTAATTATTTAATTGAACGTGTAAATGTGTTGAATAAGCTCGGAACCTTCAATCATCTTTAACCCAAACAACCTTTACTTCAAAAACAGTTTATTCGTCAATGACTTTGACATATACATGGATTCCAATTTACTCCATACACCTGATGGCGATTCATTACCGATCACGTGATACATAACCTCGTCTGCTAGACACAAACGAATTGTACTTACCGCCTTCGCTTGGAGTTCATCCCAGTCATCAGTTGTCAGACTCCGGTTTCTTCTTTAACGCCTTCACCAATCCCTGCTGCACCAACAGATCCTTTACCCTATGTTGCCATAGCCCGAAATTCCCAGTCCCATCAAACTTCATCACATCAAACTTTGTCACCGAAGAATTTGATGTCATCGTTCTTCACGTGTTAAACCTATGCTTTGATACCAATTTGTTAGAATTTAGGATCACACGCACGCACACAAACGATTGAGAATTAAGAATAACACAAGAGATTTACGTGGTTGCCCAATTTGGATACTCCACAGGCGGCTAGTTGTTTATTGATGATTCCCTGGTTACCTAGAGCTTTTACAATAGATTAGTATTTATTCCTACTAATCCTATTCCAACCCTACTCCACATTATGTCTCAATTATCCATAATATCCCTCTAATAAATAACCTAGAAAAAACCTTCTGTACCGTATCGCACCCCCCGCGACCTTCGGTGCAACCCTGATGGGCTAGTGCGTCGCTCCGCTCGGGGCCTACGGCCCGAGCTATGCTCCGCTACGCTTCGCACTAGCCTTTTCCAGTGACTTCTATATTATGAGTCACAAGTTTCCAACAAAGATGGTTCTCAATAACCGAGCAGAGGGTTGTGTTTTCATCCACTCTGGAACAAAAACAATTGAATGAGATTTGTGAACATGAATGGCCAGCAACATGTGTTAATGAGAAATGAAATTCTATAATTGCTCGAAAGAAGGAAAACATATTTCAGACAAAGAAAGATAAATTCTAAGGGAAGAAAGTCCACATACAGATTTAAATTGATGTTCACCCATGGTCAAGCAATTCAACATCTGTTGAATGAAACCTCCATTCAATTGTCCACGAAATGAACCTCTTCCTGGAACACAATTTAGTAAAAATTATTCATTAGAAATCCCCTGTCCCTGTTACCACTGGTCACATACATGAAACACAAAAATAAGCAATGCGTTAAAGTTGTAACAGCAGGAAATAAACAATATAAAGGCTGGAAAACATAAAAAAATTCAAATGCGCAACAGAAACAATCAAGCAAACAAGCATTTTCTTATAAATTTATGCACTTCAACGATACACTAATGTTGAATAACATAAACAATTGTAACACAAAGAAGAATCAGCTCGAAAATTAAGAATAACATATAAAATACTGATTATGATTTCTAATTGAAAATTTGAAAGAAAAAAAATGTTTTGAGGTAATTAATATTGCTTCAAGACAATCAAGTCATTTCTTACAAAAAAAAGTAGCATATAACATGACAACACAATGGCCAACACGAGGAAAACAAACTGCATATTGAAAATCTAAAAACTCAAAAGAGAAAACCATTATTCAGTCAAGTTTCCATTATTTATCGTAGACAGAACAAGATTCAATGACCTCATGATTTACACTTATCTTATATGGATGTCTCTCATATGATGAATTATTAGTTTATACCTGTTGTTGTAAGAAGATCGGTTCCTACATCTCTTTGACATTCCACTTGAGAGAAACAGGATTTTTGTCCTCCGGCTTGCTGAAGCACTCCTAAGAGTTTTTAGAGGGAAAGGAAGCCTAAAGTAAGAATATCCACACATTTTACCTCTCTTTCTTTGAGCAGATTCAGCAACTCTCTTAACATCCTCGAGCATATTATAATCTAACAAGTAGAAAAGGGAATTTCTCACCACAAAAACCACTAAAATCATTGAAATATGAAAATAGTAATTAACTACACCAAATTATAACTTGTAAGAAATCTATATAAATAGTTTTTAGAAGGTGTCACGATGATATTAAACTAATCTTCAAAAAGAGGATGGGATGGGGGTCTTCAGGTAACATGTTGGATTTTTAGTTAAATATGATTATTAAATATTCGTTCAAGGGTGAAATGTTTCCTGTTTTCAGAATTTTCGTTTGTTCATAGTAGTAGCACTCACATAGTTACTCAAGAAAAGTATCCACTTTGGAAACCTAAAACAAGGATTACTTACCCACATTATAAAGAAAGTTTTAAAGTCAGAGAAAAGTGATTGTGGTACTTTTTAAACTTTTTTAAGTTATAGTTAATTTTTCAGTGAACTTTGTAAATATTACTCCCGTCTAGAATTAAGAGTAATTTCTTTTGTCCAATGCTTTTTCGAATATAATAACATATTTTTTTTGAATGTTCTAAATATTAGCATCAATGAGTAAAATTATTACTATGAAAAGGTTATTAGGAAAAATTATGTCTACCTTGCCAAATGCAAACTTTAACATTGTATTACCGAGTTATAAAATGGACGGAAAACTTAAGTTTTCTAAAAAATTCTTATGGTCCTGAGTTTTTTTAATGAAGATAAGCAAATGGACGGAAAACTTACCTTTCTTGCGAAAGTTTTCGGTCCAAAATTAAATAGATTTGGACAGAAAACTAAATAACATGAGTTAATCTTTTAAATCTCTATCATATCCTCTATTCTTTTCTTTTCTATTATAAATCAAAGTTTTCTATTTTTTTTTTATTTTTCGTCCCAAACTCAGAAACATAGTGTCAAACCTGAAAATTGTCTAAAATATTACAAAAGAAATAAGACTCACACTTTTAGACGGAATTAGTACTTCCTAAAGAGTTAGTTTTAATATTTCTTCTCAATGTTTTGTTTCAGAGTTGTCATGGTCTGAAAAAAAAAAACTTGTGAGTTGCTTATATGATCACCTCCACCCTATGACTCTTAAACATCATTCAATTTTTTCTTACAAAAATCCTAATTATCCCATTTCATAGTTATTCCACCATATTTCATATATAAATTGCTACTGAAATTCTGAAGTAAAATAACAAATTTCATTAACAACCCAAAAAGGAATTCTTGAATCATGAAAAGGGTATTTAAATTTACCAGAGATGAGTAGATTATCATCAAATTGGTTCAGAGGAACGAACTGGGTCAGCTGTCTTTTGCCAGAACAGCCGGTGGGTTGCTTGTGAGCTTTGACGCAAGGTAGGCTACAAGAGCGAACAGAGCAACCTGGGCATTTGTACTTTGATGGTTCTGTTTTACACCCTTCACATAAAATTGGTTCTCTGGAGTTCGAGCAGTTGTTTGAACTTGGTTCTTCATGCTCCTCCGCCATTGAAGTAGAGGGTTGAGGTAAATTAACAGTATACTATAATTTTGTAGGGATGTAAACGAGTCGAATCAAGCGAACACCTTCTTACTTACTCAATTCGGCTCGATTCGAAAAAATTGAGCTCGAATTCGACTAGGATTCGATAAGTGATTTATATTTTTGCGTCAGATTCGACTCGAATTATTACTCGGACCTACTCGGCTCGTAAGTACTCGACTCGTTTACAAATCGAGTTATTTATGAGCTTTCAAATCGAGTTTCGAATATAAACCATTTCACTTAAAATTAAACCACTACATACTAAATTGGTTACTTAACTAATATTTATATATAAAACTTTATCACTTTTATTTATGTATTGAAATTATAAAAAATGTAATATAAATTGACATTCAATTAATTGATTATTCAAGTAAAAGTTTACACAATTTCATACTACATTTTATAAATTATAAAAATTGATATAAATATTACATATTTAGCTTACTAGCATGGATCAGACCAATATTCGAATATGATCCATCGAGCAGGTATCGAGTATGGTTCGAGAAAAAATGAAATACTCGAATCCTAATATGAGCGAACATTGGTATGCTCGAATTCGACTCGTGTATCACTAAATAGAAAACGAGTATGGATCAAATTTGACTCGGAATAAATTCGAATTCGAGCTTTGGATTATATTTTCGAGCCGGTTTCGAGTCGAGTACCGAACTACTTGGTTCGACTTATACCCCTACAATTTTGTGTTTATAAAAGAGAGTGAAGGAAAGAAGAACACCATTCTGTAGGTTAGCAAATAGAGGGCTTAGGCTGATAACTGAACCAGTTTTGGGCTTTCAATAAATTGGGTCAAAAGGCCATTGATAAAATTTAAGGAGTTTATTCGGCTTTTGGTTTTTGGATTAGTGCTAATTTCGGATACTTGTTCGGATGGTAAAATTATATGAAATTTGATATTTGGTTATAACCGAGATAATTTGATTTGAGTAATGTTACGGACACAAATTATTCTACAAACATTTTATAAACTGTTGATGTAACATACTCCACCTCAACATATTGATCAACAAATTGTTTTAATATAGTCTTCGGCCCCACATAAAAAACTGAGGTGGAGTATACCACATTAACAGTTTATAAAATAATTTGTGTATTTAGCATTATTCATTTGATTTAGTTATAATTGAATGTTCAGTTTTTCACCCCTAGTTGACCTAGTTGTCAAGGAGGTTTGGTCCCTTCCTTAATTTAGTTCAAACTTTGGAACAACACTCAATAGAATTCTCCTAAATACACTGGACCGATATGTGAGATCTGTCCTTAAAATCGTTCAGAGAGAAATTTAATCTTGAAGGACGTGAAAGCTAGCCCGAAGATATTTTTACCGTTCTTAAAAAATAAAATGAAATGCACTTATTTTACTATAAGCACAACGAAATTTTAGAGAAGTTTTTCTATTTTTTCACTTGTGCTTGGGTACATTTTTCTTCAATTTCAGCATCTCAATTTATTGCGAGGGTGAGAGAAGGCCAAGTAATTGAGTTTTTCATTTTTGGACTATACGCACGATTTTGAACAAAAAAAATGCTCGACGGAGGCCAATGACATGGTTATGTCATTCGTATAACACATGTCAGGGGTCTTGTAACACTATCCTTTGTATTAATGGATCAATTGGATCCATTATTGCATAAAGTGGTTAGTGGCTAGTTGTTTATAGATTCATAAAGCTAGAGACTGTTAGCGTATAGGGGACTGTTAGCGTATAGGTTACAAGGAGCTAATAGACTCTTATTTGAATTTTCTAAGATGCAAAAGGGGACATTGCATTGGAGACAACTTGCTAGTTATTACTAACGAAAGTTGGCCTGAGTGAAAAGGGTTTTGGTCGCTTAAATATGAAATCTTGATTTTAAGCACTTGTGGATGTAACAAATTTTCTTGAATGAAGTCCCCGCTTCGCCGCACGATCGTACCTCAAAGGATTAGTCCTAAGCAAACTTAAAATGTGAGCATGAAGATACCTTGAGAAACCAAAAAAAAAAAACAAACTTGCTAGTTACTAGTTACTAGTTACTACACTGCCACTACATAAGTGGAATTATGGCTGCATCAATTGGATTTGATCAATGCCATTCTTATTGGCCGGTAGATGTTGCGGCTTACAAACTTGATGAAATGGGATTCTGTTGTTCGATTTCATTAATAACAATTACGTGCAAGTATACACGATCAACAAGTAATAAAGTGATAAGTAAGAGTGTCGAACCCACAAGAATCTCTATTTAACCAATCCCAACTACTAGTTTTTTATCAATCCAATTTTATTTAAACAACCGAATTT
Source organism: Panax notoginseng (assembly GCA_016801055.1). Lineage (NCBI taxonomy): Eukaryota > Viridiplantae > Streptophyta > Magnoliopsida > Apiales > Araliaceae > Panax > Panax notoginseng. The sequence continues at coordinate 179,228,770 of CM029017.1, forward strand.
TGTGATTATTAATTAAAAACTAAATTAAAGTAATTAAAACTAATTTTAACACAAATATTTGATTCAGATAATAAAAGCCTAAGACTACAATATCCCCAATTATGCAATACAAATCAATTACCCAATTCATCCAATTATTAAATTCATTCGAGTTGTTAACATGAATTCAAAGTATTTACAAGCCTTTTTTCAAGTGATCAAATAAAATTATTTAATTTAATTAATTCTGCAATATTTCTATGCAAAACAAAAGAATCAAATTCATTTAGTTCCAATTCCCAATTGTTACATGAAATGAAAAGAGATATTCATATTCAATTCACAACCCTAATTATTCATCTCATACAAATAACTAAGAATGCATACTATCACATCCGGATCTAACCCTAGATTTCATCACCCGAATTCATCTAGTGTATCCAGGGACGGAGCTACATGGATGTTAGAGGGGGCCACGGCCCCCCAAGGTTTGAATTTTTTGTAAGATTTACCTCAAAGTTTGAAAAATTTATAAAACTCACTTGTACATTTGGTTTGTTTTTAAATTTTTGTAAGATTACGGCCCCTAAGTTTTGACGAAGTTTTGATATGTTTTAAAAGACTTTTTTTTTGCTATGTTTTATTATCTTTGTCAAAGCAAATTCTATTACTATATTATTTTTGTTTTAGTAAAAATATGTTTTGTAATAGTGAATTTTTACTTTTTAGTGATGAATATATTTTATGATGTTAAAATTTTTTTTGGTCCCCCCAAAGAACAAATCCTGACTCCGTCCCTGAGTGTATCATAGTAATTGTTGGTCAGACAATTATTCAATAAGTACAAAATATAATACACAACTCAATTTGAATAAATAATTGGATTAATATAGATAATCAATTCATAAGCATTAAAAGTTCAATTGTAGTCTTAATTGGAAAATTAGTTCATACTGAAAATTAAAACAAAAAATCATATGTAAGCTAGCACAAATAAATTACAAAATTGAGAATAAGAATAAAATCTCAGTAATTATCTTCTGTCTTCAATCTCCAATATGAAATCTTTGTGATGCTCCTCTTCAATATTCAATTCCAAGTTCGGGTTAAATATTTTCTAGGTCATTGTACTATAGGTCGACTTACAAATGGGTCACTGAACTTTTTTTTTACAGTCAACTCACTGAACTTTAGTTTACTAACAAAAAGTTATAAAAACCGTTAAGTCAAGGTTGACTTAACGGAAGTGAGGATGTGGCAGCTGACTTGTCTAAAAAAAAGCCTATGTGGCAGTTAGTATGCGACGTGGCAGTGATGATGTGGATTTGGAAGAAAATTTTTATGAATAAAAGAAAAAAATATTTTAAAGTATAATATAAATTATAAAAATTAGCCAAAAAAATAAGAAAATAAATAAAAATAATTATTTTTAATAAAAATTAAAAAGCGCAGTTTTTTTATTTTTTATTAAAAAAAATTAAAACGTATTTTTTAAAAAAAAATATTTGGTTTTTTTTATTTTTATTAAAAAAAAATTAAAACGCAATTTTTTTTAATAAAAATAAATATTTTTAATAAAAATAAAAAAATGCAGTTTTTTTTAATAAAAATAAAAAAAATGTAGTTTTTTTTAATAATAAAAATGCAGTTTTTAAAAAGAACTACATTTTATAAAAAAAAAACTGTAGTTTTTTAAAACTGCATTTTAAAAAAACTGCATTTTATAAAAAAAATAAAAAAAAATGTTTTTCTGTTTTTAAAAAACGCTGCATTTTTATTATTAAAAAAACTACATTTTCCTTTTATTAAAAAACGCTGTTTTTTTAAAAAACTGCTATTTTTAAAAAACTGTATTTTTTTATTATTATTAAAAAAAATTGCGTTTTAATTTTTTTTTAATAAAAATAAAAAAAACCTATTATTTTTATTAAAAAAAATGCGTTTTAATTTTTTTTAATAAAAAATAAAAAAACTGCGTTTTTTAATTTTTATTAAAAATAATTATATTTATTTATTTTCTTGTTTTTTTGGCTAATTTTTATAATTTATATTATACTTTAAAATATTTTTTTCCTTTTTTTCATAAAAATTTTCCTCCAAATCCACATCATCACTGCCACGTCGCATACTAACTGCCACATATGCTTTTTTTTAGACAAGTCAGCTGCCACATCATCACTTTCGTTAAGTCCACCTTGACTTAACGGTTTTTGTAACTTTTTGTTAGTAAACTAAAGTTCAGTTAGTTGACTGTAAGAAAAAAAAGTTCAGTGACCCATTTGTAAGTCGACCTATAGTACAGTGACCTAGAAAGCATATAACCCTTCGAAGTTCTAGCGCTGTCTCCAAATCTCTTTGTGTCTTCTATGAATAACTGATAAGCACACAAAATTCATTGATTTTGATTCCTGTACGTTTAGTTTATTGCATGATTCATTGTGTATATGAGCTTGATAAGGTTGCTTATTGATTTTAGGAGTGAATTGGAGCTTGAATGATGAAACAGGATGATTTGGAGCTGAGTAGATGAAAAAGGAAGAGGAGTCAAGAAACTGGCCGCCCCGGCGAGCTCAAAAGCCTTTCACAAATTCGCCCCGAAAGATACCTGTCAACATTCCAAGAAAAGTCCAATTCGCCCCGACGAATTTGTTTGGCCCAAAGAATCCGCCCCGACAGATTCGTCTTTGTTTCTATCTGCCCCGGCGCGTACTGAATCCGCCCCATCCCATTCCTGTAAGACCCCAACTTTTTATAAATAAAATCGAATTTTCTCTATTCAGTATTTTGAAATAGTAAGGGGTTGATTTGATTAATGTGGTTAGTTATGGGTAAAATGCGCAAATATTTTAAATAAGTAAGTGGTTATAAAATACTCATTGTTGTCAGAAAATATTTATTTGGTCGTGGAAGATTCTTGCTGTAGGGAAATATTCGTACGACGGCGCAGCCATTTATGGGCCCCCACAACGGAAAATTGTCGGATGAAGAAAATGACAAGTATGAATTTTTTTTATAAATAACGGCGTAGTTGTTACCATTAACACTGTTGGAATACCTGGTGGTTAAAGTATAGTAATACGTGTGGTTGCACAGTAGCACACGATATTGCACAATATTTTTTGGATTATTGATTCTTACGTAAGAAGGCACTACTCAATAATTGTTACAGTAATTACTATTCAATATTTTATTTTATTGATTCAATAATTGCTACGTTGATATTTTATATTATTGTTGTTTCAATAATTGTCATTACACAGTATTTCCCATTATCAGATCAATAATTTATATTATTTGAATAATATTATTAGATAGCATTATTGACAATGTCTAAGGAAGTTCTGTCTAGGAAAGGGGTTTGATCACCTAATTGCGTGCCAGTAAGGAGAAATCCTTATCGGAAAGCCCCCTCTTACCTAAAAACGACTTGGTTGCCATTATTATGATTTTATAATATTATTTGTGAATAATTAATTATTATTTTATATGATAAAAAAATATTTATTTTATGTGGATATAAATGAAGGAATTAATGCTGAGGTGTTTTATCAGTATTTTGTCAGAATGGATGTATTAAAAATCATCCGTATGTGAATTTCGGTCATTTTCTGTTTGAAATTTGAAAAAACTTTCTTCTACAAAGTTGTAGAGAATTAAATTTTATATAGAATGGACATAAGGTTCATATTTTTCTGATAAAAGGACTATTTATTATGAATAATTGAAAATTTGAAAATAAATATTTTTATTAAAAATATGGGTGGGCCCCACTTTTATTTTTTGTGGAAAATTGTTGAAATTTCAAAGTGTGGTGTGCGTGAATAGCAAAGGGTGGAAGCCACCGGTAGCAGGTTAGTCTACATTGGCGTTCTGACAATTTCCTATAAATAGGGTGCTTAGTTAGAAATGAAAATCACACCAGAATCAGAAGTTTCTTTCTCTATATATCGAGCGTATTTTTGTGATTATTTAGATATTTTGAGAGTTGATAAGCAGTGCAAGTTTTCTTCAATATTATATCCGATATTTTAGTCAGAAGTACTTATCTTTTTGAGGTAAGAGATGTTATTTTCTTCGTAAATGATGTTATTTCTTTTAACACCATTATACCGAAAAATTGGTATGAATTTTATTATGAAATTTTTACCTTTTCATGTCGAGGCTACTATTCACGTATACGATACTATTCACGAATACGGTACTATTCACGAGTTCTATTCACGAAGTATGATTTTTATTGTTAAATTGTTGCCCTTTCGTGTCGGGATTACTATTCACTTATACGACACTATTTACGTATACGTCACTATTCACAAATACGGCACTATTTACATAAAAATTAAATTTTTTTCTTTGTCCAAGTTTTCTATTATGGTTATTATCTTTGATTATATCCATGTTTTGATCTTCATTCTTAAATTTTGCTTCATAATTGATTATTATGGAATATTTTTGAATTTGGATAAACTGAAGTACGAATCCCTAATCTTTGTCCTTTTATCTCACTATATTTGTTTCTTTAAAATATTTTTCATCATCCTGAGTCCTAATTGGTGATATAACTGAATATATATTTGGCTTGTAATACAAAGATGAATGATTATCTGATGAATATCTTTGGCCCGTAGTGCAAAGATGAACATGTGTTGAGATGAACATGACCAACTGGTGATACGAATGAATATCTTTGGTCGTAATGCAAAGATGAATATTTGATTCAGAATGTATATTGATTGATGTTACAGGGATAAAATATTGATGATGGCCTTTTAAATCATAGAAGATAGTAGACTTCATTCTCAACTTAACTCTTCTAATGAATTGTTATTTCTGCTGCGAATATTGATCTAAAACTTATTGTCCATTATATTTTATCTGATTTATTGAAGGCTAACGATAATTTGTTCTACATTATCTTAGTCATAATATTCTTTACTGGCCTAGTTAAGTTTCCTTTTTGTTCCATTTTTCTTTTCAGGAGGCGAGAATATATCGGGAACTAGTCGAGGTTTGGAGTGATGTTTCAGGGCAGTTGTTTTAGCAGTCCTCATTATTTTGTAAAATAGTGTATCAATAATTGTAATGATGACTTATTTGAGTTTGGATATTGTCTAGAAGACAATATTTGTATTTAAACTCACAATATATGTGTTGTCGTATTTTGCATGATAATTGTAATAATAAAGTTGAAGTTATTTTCTGTACCATATATTTGGCAACTCAGAATTGGTTGTGTGGACCTATTTTGGGGGCGTCACAGTTGGTATCAGAGCTTAGAGATATGATCTCTGATGGAGATCTGGGGTTAGAACTAGGAAGGGAGTGACGAGTAAATCATTCGCTAGTGTGTCCTACCTAAGTTTTTTTGTGTTTAATTGGTCGGTCGGAATATATGGATAATATGTGGAATGTCAATTTCTTTAATTAACCCTTATTTTATGGTAATATTTGAGAATGTCAGCTGAAAATGTTAACAATAGAGTGAATGTGACCATGTAGACACCTTTAATCACCAAACAGGAGAACTTGCAACAGGACGACAATGTTCCTCCTATAAACAACAGCACCGATCAAACGATGAATGATGGGATGTTTAGAAGCTTTATGTAATTCATGTAAAATCAGACGAGGGAGACTCGTGTACAAAATACGGGTGAAAATAATAGCAACGCGTGGCTTGTCACAGCCAAGTAGTTCAAAGAGTTGGGACCACCAGAGTTTTTGAGAAAGTCGGATCCGATTAAGGCAGAAACGTGGGTAAAGCAAATTACCAAGATATTTGATGTCTTGGGATGCACGGAGGAACATAAGGTTCCATTTGCCACCTTTATGTTCCGTGGTGAGGTAGATTACTGGTGGAAATCTATGAAACGTACCCAGCCAGCCACACTCAATATGTCTTGGAAAGCGTTCCAAAAACTGTTCAATGACAAGTACTTTCCTGAAAGTATTCGTCATATGAAGGAGGTATAATTTATCAAACTGGAACAGAACAACATGACCGTGTCCCAGTATGAGGCTAAGTTCGCGGAGTTATCCAGGTTTGTACCTCATTTGGTAGAGAATGAGGAATGTATGACGTAGATATTTCTAAGAGGTTTGAAACCTGAAATTCGTCAATACCTCATTTCTCACAAATTTTCTCTATATTAAGATGTTGCGAACAGGGCTCAATTATTAGAGCGAGATAATGAGTTTTTTTAACCGAGGGACCACAACCAGGGTCATACCAGTGGCAGCAGTCATCGGAGCAATAATAATCAGCGGGGAAGATAATATATGGACAAAAGCGGTAACCACTCTGGTGGTAATCGTGGCCATGATAGTAGAAGAAGTGAGTCAGGGGGAGATTTCAAAAAGAGAAGGTACAACAATGACAACGTGAAGACGTCAGCACCAACATCAACTGTTTCTAGGGGAGGAGAACAACCACCGGTCGTATGTTATAAATGCGGGAAAAAGGAACACATCAGCCCAAACTGCCCACAACAATTCAAGGTGTGTTATGACTGTGGAAAGGAAGGTCATATAGCTCGAGATTGTCCTATAGTGAAACCAAGTCCAGCGGGGATGGTGACTCCAAATGCTGTCCCGGACAAGTCAAAGTCGGTGGTTCCTGGAAGAGCGTTTGTCGTGACTGTCCAAAACGCGAGGAACCCAAACGAGGTGATCATGGGTAAGCTAATCATAAACTCTTGAAAAATTTATACCTTATTAGATACCGGTTCTACCCATTCTTTTATTAACTTGACCCCTGAGAAATTAGACTTTAACTTATCTGTTGAAACTCCGTTAGGAGAAACTTTTATTACATCCACGGTTTATAAATCTTGCTTGATTCAAGTTGGGACCATCACATTACCTGTTGATCTCATCTCTTTAAACATACTTGCATTTGATGTGATTTTAAGGATTGATTGGTTAACCACTCATCATGCTAAAATTAATTATTTTCGTAAGGTCGTTAGTTTTCATATTCCTAACCAACCTGTTATGCGAATTCAAGCAACCAAACCACTAAAGTCAATCACTATCATATCAAGCCATAAAGCCATTCGTTTATTGAAAAATGGATATCAAGCTTTCTTAGCCCATGTCATGGACTTGAACAAAAATACGTTATATTTGAATAATATTTCTATTGTTAGTGAAATTCCTGACGTATTTCCTGAAGAACTTCCCGGTCTACCTCCAGAATGTGAAGTTGAATTATTTATTGACCTTAAACCTGGTACAAAACGCATTTCTAAAACCCCATATCGAATGACTCCTATTAAATTTTAGGAGTTAAAAGTCCAACTACAGGAGTTGTTAGACATCGGTTTCATTCGTCCTAGTACATCTCCTTGGGGTGCTCTTGTTTTATTCGTAAAGAAGAAAGACGGGAGTATGCGACTTTGTATTGACTACCGAGAATTGAACCATGCCACCATCAAGAATAGGTATTCACTACCTCGGATTGATGACCTGTTCGACCAGTTACAAGGAATACAATTCTTTTTAAAGATCGATATTCGTTCTGGATATCATCAGCTGAAGATTAAAGCTGAGGATATTTCGAAGACTGCCTTCAGAACTCGGTACGGGCATTATGAATTCTTAGTCATATCTTTTGGATTGACTAATACTCCTGTTGCTTTCATGGATATGATGAACCATGTGTTCAAAGAATATTTAGATCAGTTTGTTGTTATCTTTATTGATGACATCCTTATCTATTCCAAAATCCGTGAAGATCATGAGCACCATTTGAAGCTGGTACTTCAAAGGCTTCGTGATAACAAGCTATATGCCAAGCTAAAGAAATGTGAGTTCTGGCTTGAGAAAGTAGTATTCCTTGGGTACGTGGTGTCAAAACATGAAGTATCTGTTGACCCGGCGAAGATTAAAGTAATACAAAGTTGGTAGCAACCGAAGTCGGTGACCAAAGTACGTAGCTTTTTGGGCTTATCTGGTTATTATTGGAGATTCGTGGAAGGATTTTCTCGAGTCGCTACTCCGTTAACTCAGCTGGCTCGGAAAGATATAAAATTTGTATGGAGCGAGGAATGCGAGAAGAGTTTCCAAGAGCTATAGAGGAGACTCATTTTGGCACCTATTTTGACAATACCATCTAGTTCGGATGGATTTGTTATCTACAGCGATGCTTCGGGCAAAGGGTTAGGATGTGTACTCATGCAACATGGGAAAGTCATAGCCTATGCCTCACGACAACTTAAAGAATGTGAGAGGAATTATCCTACTCATGATCTGGAGTTGGCAGCAGTCGTTTTCGCGTTGAAGATCTGGAGACACTACCTGTATGGGGAGAAAGTGGAGATTTATACGGATCATAAAAGCCTCAAATATTTCTTCACCCAAAAGGAACTCAACGTACGGCAACGACGTTAGCTCGAGCTGTTGAAAGATTACGACCATACCATTCAATATCATCTTGGAAAAGCAAACGTGGTAGCTGACACATTGAGTAAAAGATCGTATGCGGGTACAAGTGCGATATTGTTAACACAAAGACCCATTTTGTATGACTTACAAAGGGTGGAGATAGAGTTAAAGGCTCCAAGTACCCACGTGATGATGTCAAATATATGAGTAGAACCGACTTTAATCGATAAAGTTAAAGTTGCTCAAGCCACAGACCCAGAGCTGATGTGTATGAAGAAGAAAGTACAAGAAGGTGTTATTCCAGAAGCAATAATCGATGAAGAAGGAATGCTTCAAGTCAACTCCATACTTTGCATTCTTAGCGATTCTGACTTGAAGCATAAAATCATGACGGAGGCATACAACACACCGTTTGCAATCCATCTTGGGAGTACCAAAATGTATCATGATCTTTGACATACATTTTGGTAGAGCAATATGAAAAGAGAGATTGCAGAGTTTATCTCGAGGTGTTTAACTTGTCAACGTATAAAGGCAGAGCATCAAGTGCCAAAGGGTCTATTGCAACCACTTGAGATTCTGAAATTGAAGTGGGAACACATTACCATAAATTTCGTTACGGGTCTTCCCAAGGTTTCTCAAGGTATAGATGCGATTTGGGTTATTATTGATAGATTAACCAAGTCTGCTCATTTCTTACCTATACGAGAAACTTATTCACTTGAACGTCTTACTCGTATGTATGTGAATGAGATTGTGAGATTGCATGGCATGCCAGTATCCATAGTTTCGGATCGTGACCCTAGATTCACTTCACGATTTTGGGTTAGTTTGTAGAAAGCTATGGGCATGAATTTACGATTCAGTTCGGCATATCATCCTCAAACGGACGGGCAATTGAAAAGAACTATTCAAACTCTTGAAGATCTATTGAGACTCTGTGTTCTAGACTTCAAAGGGAGTTGTGATAAGTACCTACCATTGGTAGAATTCTCCTACAACAACAGTTATCAGGAAAGTATAGGTGTGGCTCCATTCGAAGCATTGTATGGACGAAAGTGTCGCTCTCCAGTATGTTGGGATGAGGTGGGTGAAGCAACATTATTGGGACCAGAGTTAGTACATATGACTATAGAAAAGATCCAAATGATCCGACAACGTATACAAATAGTGCATGATCGACAAAAGAGTTATGGAGATCTTCATCGAAAAGACGTAAAATTTAATATTGGGGATCATGTATTGTTACGTATTGCTCCATGGAAGGGAGTTACAAGATTCGCGAAGAGAGGAAAGCTCAATCCACAATTTATTGGTCCATTTGAGATTCTTGACCGAGTAGGAAATGTGGCCTATAGACTCTCATTACCTCTAAGTATGTCTCGTGTTCATAATGTTTATCACATATCTATGTTTCGTAAATATATGAAAGACCCAAACCACATTATTGAGTTAGAACCAGATGAGATAGCCGAAGATTTAACGTACGAGGAAGTACCAGATCTTGGATAGGAAGGAGCATGTCCTACGCACAAAGGTTATACCACAAGTCAAAGTTTTGTGGAGGAACCATGATATTGAGGAAATGATCTGGGAGTTAGAATTGGAAATGAAAGCGAGGTATCCTCACCTTTTCGAAACACCAGGTACGTACGTCAATTTTGAGGATAAAATTTCATAAGGAGGGGAGGTTGTAAAACACCAACTTTTAATAAATAAAATTGAATTTTCTCTATTCATTATTTTGAAATAGTAAGGGATTGATTTGATTAATGTGGTTAGTTATGGGTAAAATGCGCAAATATTTTAAATAAGCAAGTGGTTATAAAATACTCATTGTTGCTGGGGAATATTTGTTTGGTCGTGGAATATTCTTGCTGTCGAGGAATATTCGTACGACGGCGCAGCCCATTGTGGACCCCATAACAAAAAACTGTCGGATGAAGAAAACGACAAGTATGAGTTTTTTTATAAATAACGGTGTAGTTACCGTTAACACTATTGGAATACATGGTGGTTAAAGTACAGTAATACGCGTGGTTACAGTAGCACACGATATTGCACAGTATTTTTTAGATTATTGATTTTTACGTAAGAAGGAACTAATCAATAATTGTTACAGTAATTACTGTTCAATATTTTATTTTATTGATTCAATAATTGCTATATTGATATTTTATATTAGTGTTGTTTCAATAATTGTCACTACACAGTATTTTCCATTATCAGATCAATAATTTATATTATTTGAATAATATTATTAGATAACATTATTGGCAATGTCTAAGAGTTCTTTCTACGAAAGGGGTTTGGTCACCTAATTGTGTGCCAGTAAGGAAAAATCATTATCGAAAAGCCCCCTCTTTCTTGGAAACGACCTGGTAGTCATTATTGTGATTCTGTAATATTATTTATGAATAATTAATTATTGATTTATATGATAAGGAAATATTTATTTTATGTGGATATAAACGAAGAAATTAATGCTGAGGTGTTTTTCAGTAATTTGTCAGAATGGAGGTGTTAAAAATCATCCGTATGTGGATTTCGATCATTTTCTGTTTGGAATTTGGAAACACTTTCTTCTACAAAGTTGTAGAGAATTAACATTTATTTGGAATGGACATAAGGTTCAAATTTTTCTGATAAAAGGGCTATTTATTATGAATTATTAAAATTTTGGAAATAAATATTTTTATTTAAAACATAGGTGGGCCCCACTTTTTTTATATAGAAAATTGACAAAATCTCAAAAGTGTGGTGTGCGTTAATAGCAAAGGGTGGAAGCCACAAGTAGCGGGTTAGTCTACATTGGCGTTCTGGCAATTTCCTATAAATAGGGTGCTTAGTTAGAAATGAAAATCACACAAGAATCAGAAGTTTCTTTCTCTATATATTGAGCGTATTTTTGTGAGTATTTAGATACTTTGAGAGTTGATAAGCAGTGTAAGTTTTCTTCAGCATTATATCCGATATTTCAGTCAGAAGTACTTGTCTTTTGAGATAAGGGATGTTATTTTTTATGTAAATGATGTTATTTCTTTTAATATCATTATACCGAAATATTGGCATGGATTTTATTATGAAATTTTTACCTTTTCATGTTGAGGTTACTTTTCACGTATACGGTACTATTTATGTATACGACACTATTCATAAAGTATGATTTTTATTGTGAGATTGTTACCTTTTCGTGTCGGGGTTACTATTCACGTATTCAACACAATTCACGTATATGACACTATTCACAGAAAAATTAAATTTTCTTTTCTTTGTCCAAGTTGTCTATTATGGTTACTATCTTTGATTGTATCCATATTTTGATTTTCATTCTTGAATTTTGCTCCATAATTGATTATTATGGAGTATTTTTAAACTTGGATAAACTGAAGTACGAATCCCTAATCTTTGTCCTTTTATCTCACTGGAATCGTTTCTTTAAAATATTTTTCATCATCCTCAGTCTTAAATGGTGATATAACTGAGTATATTTGGCCTGTAGTGTAAAGATAAATGATTATCTGATGAATATCTTTGGCCCGTAGTGCAAAGATGGACAGGTGTTTAGATGAACATGACCAACTGGTAATACGAATGAATATCTTTGGTTGTAGTGCAAAGATGAATATTTGATTCAGGATGTATATTGATTGATGTTACATGGATAAAATGTAAGACCCCAACTTATTAATAAATGAAATTAAATTTCCTCTATTTATTATTTTGAAATAGAAAGGGTTGATTTGATTAATGTGGTTAGTTATGGGTAAAATGCGCAAATATTTCAAATAAGCAAGTGGTTATAAAATATTCATTTTTGGTCGGTGAATATTCGTTTGGTCGTGAAATATTCTTGCTGTCAAGGAATATTCGTACGACGGCGCAGCCTTGTGTGGGCCCCATAACGGAAAACGATTGGATGAAGAAAACGACAAGTATAAGTTGTTTATAATTAACGGCGTAGTTGTTACCGTTAATACTGTTGGAATACCAGGTGGTTAAAATACAGTAGCACACGGTATTGCACCAATTATTGATTCTTACGTAAGAATGCACTACTCAATAATTGTTACAGTAGTTACTGTTCAATATTTTATTTCATTGATTCAATAATTGCTGCGTTAATATTTTATATTATTGTTGTTTCAATAATTATTGTTGCACAGTATTTTCCATTATTAGATCAATAATTCATATTATTTAAATAATATTATTAGATAGCATTATTGGTAATGTCTAGAAAATTCTGTCTAAGGAGAGGTTTGGTCTTCTAATTGCACACTAGTAAGGAGAAATTCTTATTGAAAAGCCCCCTCTTTCCTGGAAACGGCCTGGTTGTCATAAATGTGATTCTGTAATATTATTTGTGAATAATTAATTATTGATTAATATGATAAGGAAATATTTATTTTATGTGGATATAAATATTGGATATATTTATTGTGGTTAAAAATGAATGAGTTAATGTTGAGGTATTTTATAAGTATTTTTATCGGAATGGAGGTATTAAAAATCAAATCAGGATTTTTGAGAAATATTGCAGGGGTTATAATTTTTAATCCGACCGTTGGATCGTGGTAATTTTTGGATATGTTATTCATATATAAGTTGAGTATATGTCCATAAATTGTGAACCGTTAAAAATGAACGTATGATTTGTTATGATTTTTACGAGATGACTGGTTCAGAAATTGTTAAATTTTCAGAGTTAATCATTTTGGTAGAAAATTCTAGAATTGGTGGGCCTCGCTCTTGGTTGGTGAAGAAATGTGCTGAGATTTTTATTCAAATGTGGTGGGTGAGAATAGTAGTAGGTAAAGCCATTAGGTTGCAGGTTAAGTCTGCTTCGGCGTGCTAACATTTTTCTATAAATAGAGGGCTAAGTTAGAATTGAAAATCACACCAGAATTCATAAGTTTTCTCTCTTTCTCTCTCTAGATTATTGAGTGTATTTTGTGAGTATTTAGATACTTTGAGAGTTGCTATTCAGAACAAGTTTCATTCAGCCTCATATCCGATATTCAGTTAGAAGTACGGTTATTTTGAGGTAAGGTATATTATTTTTTTCTTAAATGATATTATTTTCTTCAATATCATTATGCTGAAATATTGATATGATTTTTTTTTATCAAATTTGGAACTTTTTGTGTCGGGGTTACTATTCACGTATACGGCACTATTCATGTATACGACACTATTCACGAATACGGCACTATTTACCGAAAAATAAAATTTTTCTTTTTTGTCCAAGATGTCTATTATGGTTACTATATTTGATTGTATCCATGTTTTGATCTTTATTTTTGAATTCTGCTTCAAAATTGATTATTATGAAGTATTATTGATCTTGGATAAACTGTTATACGAATCCCTACTATTTGTCCTTCTGTCTCACTGGATTCGTTTTCTTTAAGATATTTTTCATCATCCTCAGTCCTAAATGATGATATTACTGAATATCTTTTGTAACGACCCCAAAATAGGTTCATTCCATCCAACCTATTCTGAGTCGCCAAATACATGGTACAGAAAATAACTGTAACTTTATTACAACAATTGTCGTGCAAAATACAACAACACATATGCTGTGAGTTTGGATACAAATATATACCAAATGTGACTCATGTTCCAATCGTGGACATCGCCTCACAATGACACCTTACATAAAGGTATAGTCAAAAACTGTTTTAGAAATTAGAATCTTTGGGAAGTGCTTAAGGAAACCTTCGTACATGGGAGGCCACGCGTCTAGGTTATGATAGATATCATATGGCCACAGAATTATCCTTGGTTTACCCAATAGACCCCAAAGAAAAACGAGAAGATTACTATCATATTCTTCCCAATGGTGAGTCTTCTCTTGACTTATCATTATCTCTACTGTCTCTAATTGAGAATTATACTTCAAACAAACACCAAGATTATATAGGTAGTGCTCGTATATATACTCAGCAAGTGGATGAGCACATCCCTGTCTTATGATGACACGAGGTTGTATGTCGTTAGACATCTTGTATGATAGTGGTAAACCACCCTTCCAACGTTGGGTACACCTTACCCTATTGGATTCACCAAATATAACTACTAAATGAACTTTTCTATACTGCTTCGGGAGAACATCCACAGCTAGAGACCACTGTTCTATTTCCCCGTTACCCTCGCTCGACCCAGCTACACTCTTATTACCTGAAAGGAATTGTGAAGCAAAAGGGTGAGCACAACTAGCTCAGTAAAGAATATCATGACTAAAGATAATTAAATTATCAGTAGCCTTCATCAATAATAAATCAGAGATTTAGAACATATGGTAAATGATAAAAATTTCAACCATAGTTGCAGCGGAACGAGCAATCCATTAGAAGAGTCAAATAGACTATAAAGTCTATTATCTTCTCCATGTTAAAAATCCATCAACAATGTTTTATCCCTGTAACATCAATCAACAGTTCCTTTCCACAATCATATGAATAACTCATAATCATAATTGTGATTCTAAATTTTTCTTCACACCCAGGACGAAGAATATTTTCATCACATGTCTTTACCTGAAACATCAAAGATCATGGTTATACCAAATCACAGTTCCTGTTCATAATCATACTAATAAATCCATCTTTGCACTACGACCAAAGATATTCAACAACAGTTCATCTTTGCACTACAGGCCAAAGATATTCATCAACAAACCATCTTTGCACTACAGGCCAAAGATATTCAACAACAGTTCATCTTTGCACTACAGGCCAAAGATATTCATCAACAAACCATCTTTGCACTACGGGCCAAAGATATTCAACAACAGTTCATCTTTGCACTACAGGCCAAAGATATTCATCAACAGGTCATCTTTGCACTACATGCCAAAGATATTCATCAACAATTCATATTTGCACTACAGGCCAAATATATTCATATCTCAAAGAAATATATAATCATTTCAGAATTTATATAAACAATAATTATAACCATGTTGATCAATTCACCTTTGCACTTAAGCTTAAGATATTCAATTATAAATTCAATGGTCATGATCATACCAGTCACAATTCAACTTTGCACTACAGGCCAAAGAGAACCCTAGTCATGATCATACCAATAATCTACCCATCTTTACACTCCAGTGAAAGAGAATTTCAACATCAGGGTTATAAAAATGTTATATATGATGATAAAAATAATATGATCTACATATAGTTTTAATCTCAAGAGTAATATTCGTAACTCATGAATAGTAACCCCGACACAAAAGATAGAAATTCTACAATAAAATTCATACCAATATTTCGGTATAATGATATTGAAAGAATAACATTACTTAAATTTATAAACAATTTATTTTAATTGTTTACACTTTACTAATTAATGCATTTAATCATCATAAAATGCCAACTCTTACAATTTCATCATCAATAACCAAAACCCTCATAAAAAATCTGCATATACCTCATATAGGATTCTCAAGCCATAAAATCCTATTTTCCAATTTTCTTTCTTCACAAAACATATTTAATTCATTTACTCATAACTAGACCATTTTTATGAAAAATACCAAATCAGTTCCAAAAATATTTCTTTTCTGGGATTTAGCATAATATAGTCCCATAGTGAACATATATTTTTCTCAGAATTTTTAAAAGTCATTTACTATTTTTCATATGGCCAAAATAGCCGAATATTTAGACATTTATCAAAAATTGTACTTTTGTCCAAAAATTCTGAAATTTACAGAGTATACTTCTATCATATACATGTACTCCCAATAAAAATTTCATCAATTTTGGAGTTAACCACAAGGAATTATAAGCGGTTACTTTTAAAATAGTCTTTTCTCATAAAATTCATAACTCTCAATCTATACATCCAAAAATCACCATTTTTGGACACAATCAAGAAAACTCATCAAAATATCATTTCAAATTTTTCCAGAATTTTTGAAGATCAGAAAAATTACGAAACTGAAAATCATAACAACCCTTAAAATCCCTTACTATCCCTTACTATCCCTTACCTCAAAAGAGCAGTACTTCTGACTGGATATCGAATATGATGCTGAAGAAAACTTGCACTGATGAATAGCAACTCACCAAGTATCTAAAAACTCACAAAATATGCTTCATAATATAGAGAGAGAAAGAGAGAAAGCTTATGTTTTGGTGTGATTTTCAATTCTAACTTAGCCCTCTATTTATAGGAAAATTTTGGTAGGTTTGACCTGCAACCTGATGGCTTTACCTGCTACTATTCCCACCCACCACATTTGAAATATAATTCAGCACATTTCTTCACCAACCACAAGTGGGGCCCACCAATTCTAGAATTTTCCACCAAAAATGATTTATAACCTGATTTCTGAATCAGCAACCTCTTAAAATTCATAACAAATCATACGTTCATTTTTAACGGTTCAAAATTTGTGGGCATATACTCAACTTATATATGTATAACATATCCAAAAATTACCACGATCCAACGGTCGGATTAAAAATTATAACCCTCGCAAAATATCTCAAAAACCCTGATTTTTAATACCTCCATTCCGACAAAAATACGGATAAAAATCTCAACATTAACTCCTTCATTTTTAAACCACAAAAATATATCCCTCATTTATATCCACATAAAATAAATATTTTCTTATCATATGAATCAATAATTAATTATTCACAAATAATATTACAGAATCACATTTATGACAACCAGGCCGTTCCCAGGAAAGAGGGGGCTTTCCAATAAGAATTTCTCCTTACTGGCGCGCAATTAGATGACCAAACCTCTCCTTAGACAGAACTTTCTAGTCATTGCCAATAATGTTATCTAATAATATTATTCAAATAATATGAATTATTGATCTGATAACGGGAAATACTGTGCAATACCGTGTGCTACTGTGCAATAACGCGTATTACTGTATTTTAACCACCGGGTATTCCAACAGTGTTAACGGTAACAACTACGCCGTTATTTGTAAAAACTCAAATTTGTCGTTTTCCTTCACCCGACAGTTATTCGTTATGGGGCCCACAAATAGCTGCGCCGTCGTACGAATATTCCCCGACAGAAAAAATATTCCACGACCAAACGAATATTCCCCGACAACAATGATTATTTTATAACCACTTGTGTATTTTGAAAAAAATCATATATCACCCTTAACTTTAACATTTATCAATTTAACCATTTACTGAATAGTAATTATAAGAAAAATTGAATACTTTTATTTCATAAAATTCGGGGTCTTACAATCTCCCCTCCTTATGAAATTTCGTCCCCGAAATTTACGTACCTGGTATTTCAAAGAGTTGAGAATACCTTGCTTTCATTTCAGATTCTATCTTTCCTATCATCATGATTTCTCCATTGCTCATCTCCTGTATTTCAGATATCATTCTAGAATACAGCTTCAAAATAAGGGTTAATTGAACAAATTAACATATCACATAATATCCTAATATTATGACTGACCAACAAATAAGCTTAGGTAGGACACACTAGCGAAGGATTTACTCATCTCTCCCCTCCTAGTTATATTTCCCGATCTCCGCCAGAGATCATATCCCTAAGCTCTGATACCAAATGTAACGACCCCAAAATAGGTTCATTCCATCCAACCTATTCTGAGTCGCCAAATACATGGTACAGAAAATAACTGTAACTTTATTACAACAATTGTCGTGCAAAATACAACAACACATATGCTGTGAGTTTGGATACAAATATATACCAAATGTGACTCATGTTCCAATCGTGGACATCGCCTCACAATGACACCTTACATAAAGGTATAGTCAAAAACTGTTTTAGAAATTAGAATCTTTGGGAAGTGCTTAAGGAAACCTTCGTACATGGGAGGCCACGCGTCTAGGTTATGATAGATATCATATGGCCACAGAATTATCCTTGGTTTACCCAATAGACCCCAAAGAAAAACGAGAAGATTACTATCATATTCTTCCCAATGGTGAGTCTTCTCTTGACTTATCATTATCTCTACTGTCTCTAATTGAGAATTATACTTCAAACAAACACCAAGATTATATAGGTAGTGCTCGTATATATACTCAGCAAGTGGATGAGCACATCCCTGTCTTATGATGACACGAGGTTGTATGTCGTTAGACATCTTGTATGATAGTGGTAAACCACCCTTCCAACGTTGGGTACACCTTACCCTATTGGATTCACCAAATATAACTACTAAATGAACTTTTCTATACTGCTTCGGGAGAACATCCACAGCTAGAGACCACTGTTCTATTTCCCCGTTACCCTCGCTCGACCCAGCTACACTCTTATTACCTGAAAGGAATTGTGAAGCAAAAGGGTGAGCACAACTAGCTCAGTAAAGAATATCATGACTAAAGATAATTAAATTATCAGTAGCCTTCATCAATAATAAATCAGAGATTTAGAACATATGGTAAATGATAAAAATTTCAACCATAGTTGCAGCGGAACGAGCAATCCATTAGAAGAGTCAAATAGACTATAAAGTCTATTATCTTCTCCATGTTAAAAATCCATCAACAATGTTTTATCCCTGTAACATCAATCAACAGTTCCTTTCCACAATCATATGAATAACTCATAATCATAATTGTGATTCTAAATTTTTCTTCACACCCAGGACGAAGAATATTTTCATCACATGTCTTTACCTGAAACATCAAAGATCATGGTTATACCAAATCACAGTTCCTGTTCATAATCATACTAATAAATCCATCTTTGCACTACGACCAAAGATATTCAACAACAGTTCATCTTTGCACTACAGGCCAAAGATATTCATCAACAAACCATCTTTGCACTACAGGCCAAAGATATTCAACAACAGTTCATCTTTGCACTACAGGCCAAAGATATTCATCAACAAACCATCTTTGCACTACGGGCCAAAGATATTCAACAACAGTTCATCTTTGCACTACAGGCCAAAGATATTCATCAACAGGTCATCTTTGCACTACATGCCAAAGATATTCATCAACAATTCATATTTGCACTACAGGCCAAATATATTCATATCTCAAAGAAATATATAATCATTTCAGAATTTATATAAACAATAATTATAACCATGTTGATCAATTCACCTTTGCACTTAAGCTTAAGATATTCAATTATAAATTCAATGGTCATGATCATACCAGTCACAATTCAACTTTGCACTACAGGCCAAAGAGAACCCTAGTCATGATCATACCAATAATCTACCCATCTTTACACTCCAGTGAAAGAGAATTTCAACATCAGGGTTATAAAAATGTTATATATGATGATAAAAATAATATGATCTACATATAGTTTTAATCTCAAGAGTAATATTCGTAACTCATGAATAGTAACCCCGACACAAAAGATAGAAATTCTACAATAAAATTCATACCAATATTTCGGTATAATGATATTGAAAGAATAACATTACTTAAATTTATAAACAATTTATTTTAATTGTTTACACTTTACTAATTAATGCATTTAATCATCATAAAATGCCAACTCTTACAATTTCATCATCAATAACCAAAACCCTCATAAAAAATCTGCATATACCTCATATAGGATTCTCAAGCCATAAAATCCTATTTTCCAATTTTCTTTCTTCACAAAACATATTTAATTCATTTACTCATAACTAGACCATTTTCATGAAAAATACCAAATCAGTTCCAAAAATATTTCTTTTCTGGGATTTAGCATAATATAGTCCCATAGTGAACATATATTTTTCTCAGAATTTTTAAAAGTCATTTACTATTTTTCATATGGCCAAAATAGCCGAATATTTAGACATTTATCAAAAATTGTATTTTTGTCCAAAAATTCTGAAATTTGCAGAGTATACTTCTATCATATACATGTACTCCCAATAAAAATTTCATCAATTTTGGAGTTAACCACAAGGAATTATAAGCGGTTACTTTTAAAATAGTCTTTTCTCATAAAATTCATAACTCTCAATCTATACATCCAAAAATCACCATTTTTGGACACAATCAAGAAAACTCATCAAAATATCATTTCAAATTTTTCCAGAATTTTTGAAGATCAGAAAAATTACGAAACTGAAAATCATAACAACCCTTAAAATCCCTTACTATCCCTTACTATCCCTTACCTCAAAAGAGCAGTACTTCTGACTGGATATCGAATATGATGCTGAAGAAAACTTGCACTGATGAATAGCAACTCACCAAGTATCTAAAAACTCACAAAATATGCTTCATAATATAGAGAGAGAAAGAGAGAAAGCTTATGTTTTTGGTGTGATTTTCAATTCTAACTTAGCCCTCTATTTATAGGAAAATTTTGGTAGGTTTGACCTGCAACCTGATGGCTTTACCTGCTACTATTCCCACCCACCACATTTGAAATATAATTCAGCACATTTCTTCACCAACCATAAGTGGGGCCCACCAATTCTAGAATTTTCCACCAAAAATGATTTATAACCTGATTTCTGAATCAGCAACCTCTTAAAATTCATAACAAATCATACGTTCATTTTTAACGGTTCAAAATTTGTGGGCATATACTCAACTTATATATGTATAACATATCCAAAAATTACCACGATCCAACGGTCGGATTAAAAATTATAACCCTCGCAAAATATCTCAAAAACCCTGATTTTTAATACCTCCATTCCGACAAAAATACGGATAAAAATCTCAACATTAACTCCTTCATTTTTAAACCACAAAAATATATCCCTCATTTATATCCACATAAAATAAATATTTTCTTATCATATGAATCAATAATTAATTATTCACAAATAATATTACAGAATCACATTTATGACAACCAGGCCGTTCCCAGGAAAGAGGGGGCTTTCCAATAAGAATTTCTCCTTACTGGCGCGCAATTAGGTGACCAAACCTCTCCTTAGACAGAACTTTCTAGTCATTGCCAATAATGTTATCTAATAATATTATTCAAATAATATGAATTATTGATCTGATAACGGGAAATACTGTGCAATACCGTGTGCTACTGTGCAATAACGCGTATTACTGTATTTTAACCACCGGGTATTCCAACAGTGTTAACGGTAACAACTACGCCGTTATTTGTAAAAACTCAAATTTGTCGTTTTCCTTCACCCGACAGTTATTCGTTATGGGGCCCACAAATAGCTGCGCCGTCGTACGAATATTCCCCGACAGAAAAAATATTCCACGACCAAACGAATATTCCCCGACAACAATGATTATTTTATAACCACTTGTGTATTTTGAAAAAAATCATATATCACCCTTAACTTTAACATTTATCAATTTAACCATTTACTGAATAGTAATTATAAGAAAAATTGAATACTTTTATTTCATAAAATTCGGGGTCTTACATCTTTGGCCTGTAGTGCAAAGATGTATGATTACCTGATGAATATCTTTGGCCTGTAGTGCAAAGATGTATGATTACCTGATGAATATCTTTGGCCTGTAGTGCAAAGATGAACAGGTGTTGAGATGAATATGACTGACTGGTGATACAAATGAATATCATTAGCGGGTTGATTTGATTAATGTGGTTAGTTATGGGTAAAATGCGCAAATATTTCAAATAAGCAATTGGTTATAAAATATTCATTTTTGGTCGGTGAATATTCTTGCTGTCGGGGAATATTCGTACGAAGGCGCAGCCTTGTATGGGCCACCGTAACGGAAAGCGATTGGATGAAGAAAACGACAAATATAAGTTTTTTATAATTAATGGCGTAGTTGTTACCGTTAATACTGTTGAAATACCTGGTGGTTAAAATACAGTAGCACACGGTATTGCACCAATTATTGATTCTTACGTAAGAATGCACTACTCAATAATTGTTACAGTAGTTACTGTTCAATATTTTATTTCATTGATTCAATAATTGCTGCGTTAATATTTTATATTATTGTTGTTTCAATAATTATTGTTGCACAGTATTTTCCATTATTAGATCAATAATTCATATTATTTAAATAATATTATTAGATAGCATTATTGGTAATGTCTAGAAAATTCTGTCTAAGGAGAGGTTTGGTCTTCTAATTGCACACTAGTAAGGAGAAATTCTTATTGAAAAGCCCCCTCTTTCCTGGGAACGGCCTGGTTGTCATAAATGTGATTCTGTAATATTATTTGTGAATAATTAATTATTGATTAATATGATAAGGAAATATTTATTTTATGTGGATATAAATATTGGATATATTTATTGTGGTTAAAAATGAAGGAGTTAATGTTGAGGTATTTTATAAGTATTTTTATCGGAATGGAGGTATTAAAAATCAAATCAGGATTTTTGAGAAATATTGCAGGGTTATAATTTTTAATCCGACCGTTGGATCGTGGTAATTTTTGGATATGTTATTCATATATAAGTTGAGTATATGTCCATAAATTGTGAACCGTTAAAAATGAACGTATGATTTGTTATGATTTTTACGAGATGACTGGTTCAGAAATTGTTAAATTTTCAGAGTTAATCATTTTGGTAGAAAATTCTAGAATTGGTGGGCCTCGCTCTTGGTTGGTGAAGAAATGTGCTGAGATTTTTATTCAAATGTGGTGGGTGGGAATAGTAACAGGTAAAGCCATCAGGTTGCAGGTCAAGTCTGTTTCGGCGTGCTAATATTTTCCTATAAATAGAGGGCTAAGTTAGAATTGAAAATCACACCAGAATTCATAAGTTTTCTCTCTTTCCCTCTCTAGATTATTGAGTGTATTTTGTGAGTATTTAGATACTTTGAGAGTTGCTATTCAGTACAAGTTTCATTCAGCCTCATATCCGATATTCAGTCAGAAGTACGGATATTTTGAGGTAAGGGATATTATTTTCTTCTTAAATGATATTATTTTCTTCAATATCATTATGCTGAAATATTGATATGAGTTTTTTTATATCAAATTTGAAACTTTTTGTGTCGGGGTTACTATTCACGTATACGACACTATTCACGTATACGACACTATTCACCGAAAAATAAAATTTTTCTTTTTGTCCAAGATGTCTATTATGGTTACTATCTTTGATTGTATCCATGTTTTGATCATTATTTTTGAATTTTACTTCACAATTGATTATTATGAAGTATTATTGATCTTGGATAAACTGTTATACGAATCCCTACTATTTGTCCTTCTGTCTCACTGGATTCGTTCTCTTTAAGATATTTTTCATCATCCTCAGTCCTAAATGATGATATTACTGAATATCTTTGGCCTGTAGTGCAAAGATGTATGATTACTTGATGAATATCTTTGGCCTGTAGTGCAAAGATGAACAGGTGTTGAGATGAACATGACTGACTGGTGTTACAAATGAATATCTTTGGCCTGTAGTGCAAAGATGAATATTTGGATAACGATGATTATTAATTGATGTTACAGGGATAAAATATTGATGATGGACTTTTAAATCTTAGAAGATAGTAGAACTCATTCTCTACTTGACTCTTCTAATGGTTTGCTATTTCCGCTGCAGTTGTTGATCTAAAACTTGTTGTCGATTATATTCTATCAGATTTTTCCATGTTGAATACTAATGATAATTTGTTGTATATTATCTTAGTCATAATATTCTTTACTGGGCTAGTTGAGCTCACCCTTTTTCCTTTTTGTTTCATTTTTTTTCTCAGGAGGTGAGAACATAACATGATCTAGTCGGGGTATGGAGTGATGGTTCTAGAAAGATGTTTTAGCAATCCTCACTATTTCTGTAAAATAGTGTTTGAATAATTATAATGAGGACTTATTTGAGTGTGGATATTGTCTAGAAGACAATATTTGTATTTAAACTCACAGTATGTGTTGTCGTATTTTGCACGACAATTGTATTATCGAAGTTGTAGTTTGCTTTTTGTACCATGTATTTGGCGACTAAGAATGGGTGTTGTATACCTATTTTGGGGGCGTCACAGTTGGTATCAGAGCTTAGGGATATGATCCCTGGCTGAGATGTGAGACAAGAACTAGGAGGGGAGAGACGGGGAATTTCTTCGCTAGTATGACCTGAATAAGTTTATTTGGTAATTATTTGGTCGGTCAGATATAGGGATAATATGTGACATGTCAATTAACCCTTGTTTTATGGCAGTATTTATGAATGGCAGCTGAGAACGTTAATAATGGAGTAAATCAGACCGTGGGGACACCTTTGATCACCACCCAGGGGAACGTGCAAGAGGAAGGCAATATTCCTTCTGTAAACAACGTTACTGAGCAAACGATGAATGATGAAATGTTTAGGAGCTTTTTGCAGTTCATGAAAAATCAGACGAGGGAGACTCGTGTGCAGAATACGGGTGGAAATGATAACAACGCGCGGTTTGTCATCGCCAAGCAGTTCAAAGAATTGGGACCACCAGAATTTAAGGGAAAGCCGGATCCGATCATGGCGAAAACGTGGGTCAAGCAAATTACCAAGATATTCGATGTCTTGGGATGCACGGAGGAATAGAAGGTTCCATTCGCCACCTTTATGTTTCGCGGTGAGGCAGACTATTGGTGGGAGTCTGTGAAGCGTACCCAGCCTGACGCACTCAACATGTCCTGGGAAACATTTTAGAAACAGTTCAATGACAAGTACTTTCCTGAAAGTATTCGTCATATGAAGGAGGTGGAGTTTATCAGACTGGAACAAAACAACATGACGGTGTCCCAGTACGAGGCGAAGTTTGCAGAGTTATCCAAGTTTGCACCTCATTTGGTCGAAAATGAGGAACGAATGACAATGATGTTTCTGAGAGGTATAAAACCCGAGATTCGGCAATATCTTATCTCTCATAAATTTTATTTATATTCAGATGTTATAAATAGGGCTCAATTATTAGAGAAAGATAATGAGTATGTGCAACCTAGGGACCACAACCAGGGTCATACCGGTGGCGGCAGTCATCGAAGCAATGAAAACCAGCAGGGAGGAAAATATTCGGACAAAAGCGGTAACCACTCTGGTGGTAATCGTGGCCGTGATAATAGAAGGAGCGAGTCGAGAGGAGATTTCAAGAAGAGAAGGTACAACAATGATAACGTGAAGACGTCAAGACAAACATCAACTGCTTTTAGGGGAGGAGAACGAGCACCGGTTGTTTGTTATAAATGCGGGAAAGAGGGACACATCAGCCCAAACTGCCCATAACAGTTCAAGGTATGTTATAACTGTGGAAAGGATGGTCATATAGCTAAAGACTGTCTTGTTGCGAAACCAAGTTCAACGGGGATAGTGACTCCGAAGGCTGTTCCGGACAAGTCAAAGTCGGTGGTTCCTGGAAGGGCGTTTGTCGTGACTGCCCAAAATGCGAGGAACCCAAACGAGGTGATCACGAGTAAGCTAATCATAAACTCTTGCGAAGTTTATACCTTATTAGATACCGGTTGCACCCATTCTTTTATCTCTCCTGCTTGTGCTCAACGTTTAAACTTGACTCCGGAGAAATTAGACTTTGACCTATCTGTGGAGACTCCGTTAGGAGAAACTTTCATTACATCTACAGTTTATAAATCTTGCTTGATTCAAGTTGGTACCATCACATTACCTGCCGACCTTATTTCGTTGAAAATTCTTGCATTTGATGTGATTTTAGGGATTGATTGGTTAACCACGCATCATGCTAAAATTGATTATTTTCGTACGGTTGTTAGTTTTCATATTCCTAACTAACCTATTGTGCGAATTCAAACAACCAAACCACTAAAATCAATCGCTGTCATATCAAGCCATAAAGCCATTCGTTTATTGAAAAACGGATGTCAAGCTTTCATAGCCCATGTTATGGACTTGAACAAAAACACGTCAGATTTGAATAATATTTCTGCTGTTAGTGAATTTCCTGACGTATTTCCTGAAGAACTTTCCGGTCTACTCCCAGAACGTGAAGTTGAATTCTTTATTGACCTTGAACCTGGTACAAAGTCCATTTCTAAAACCCCATATCGAATGGCTCCTATTGAACTTCAGGAGTTAAAGGTACAACTACAGGAGTTGTTGGACATCAATTTTATTCGTCCTAGTACATCTCCTTGGGGTGCTCCTGTGTTATTCGTAAAGAAAAAAGACAGGAGTATGCAACTTTGTATCGACTATCGAGAATTGAATCATGTCACTATCAAGAATAGGTATCCGCTACCTCGCATTGATGACATGTTTGACCAGTTGCAAGGAGCACAATTCTTTTCAAAGATCGATCTTTATTTTGGATATCATCAGCTGAAGATTAAAACTGAGGATATTCCAAAGACTGCCTTTAGAACTCGGTACGGGCATTATGAATTCTTAGCCATGTCTTTTGGATTGACTAATGCTCTTGCTGCCTTTATGGATATGATGAACCGTGTATTCAAAGAATATTTAGATCAGTTCGTTGTTGTCTTTATTGATGACATCCTCATCTATTCCAAAAGCCGTGAAGATCATGAGCGCCATTTGAAGCTGGTACTACAAAGGCTTCGTGAAAACAAGCTATATGCCAAATTGAAAAATGCGAGTTCTGGCTTGAGGAAGTAGCATTCCTTGGGCACGTGGTGTCAAAAAATGGAGTATCTGTCGACCCGACGAAGATTGAAGCCATACAAAGTTTGGAGCAACCAAAATCGGTGACCGAAGTACGTAGCTTTCTGGGCTTAGCTAGGTATTACCGGAGATTCGTGGAAGGATTTTCTAGAATCGCTACTCCGTTAACTCAGCTGACTCGAAAGGATACAAAATTCGGTTGGAGTGAGGATTGTGAGAAGAGTTTTCAAGAACTCAAGAGGAGACTCATTTCGGCACCTGTTCTGACAATACCATCTGGTTCGGATGAATTTGTTATCTACAGCGATGCTTCAGGCAAAGGGTTAGGATGTGTCCTCATGCAACATGGGAAAGTCATAGCCTATGCCTCGCGACAACTCAAAGAATATGAGAGGAATTATCCTACTCATGATTTGGAGTTGGCAGCAGTCGTTTTCGCGTTGAAGATTTGGAGACACTATCTGTATGGGGAGAAAGTGGAGATCTATACGGATCATAAAAGCCTCAAATATTTTTTCACCCAAAAGGAACTCAACATGCGGCAACGACGTTGGCTTGAGCTGTTGAAAGATTACGATCATACCATCCAATATCATCCTAGAAAAGCGAACGTAGTAGCTGACGCATTGAGTAGAAGATCATACGTGGGTACAAGTGCAATGGTGTTAACACAAAGGCCCATTTTATATGATTTGCAAAGGATGAAGATAGAGATGAAGGCTCCAAGTAACCACATGATGATATCAAATATACGAGTTGAACCGACTTTAATTGATAAAGTTAAAGACGCTCAAGCTACGGACATGGAGCTGATGCGTATGAAGAAAAAAGTGCAAGAAGGTGCTATTCCAGAAGCAAGAATCGATGAAGAAGGAATACTTCGAGTCAACTCCAGACTTTTTGTTCCTAACGATTTTGACTTGAAGCATAGAATCATGATGGAGGCACACAATACATCGTTTGCAATCCATCCTGGGAGTACCAAAATGTATCACGATCTTCGACATATATTTTGGTGGAGCAATATGAAAAGAGAGATTGCAGAGTTTATCTCGAGGTGTTTAACTTGTCAACGTGTAAAAGCGGAGCATCAAGTACCAAAGGGTCCATTACAACCACTTGAGATTTCGAAATGAAAGTGGGAACACATTACTATAGATTTTGTTATGGGTCTTCCCAAGGTTTCTCAAGGCATAGATGCGATTTAGGTCATTGTTGATAGATTAATCAAGTCTGCTCATTTCTTACCTATACGTGAGACTTATTCCCTTGAACGTCTTGCTAGTATGTACATGAATGAGATTGTGAGATTGCATGGCATGCCAGTATCCATAGTTTCGGATCGTGACCCAAGATTCACTTCACGATTTTGGGTTAGCTTGCAGAAAGCTATGGGTACGAATTTACGATTTAGTTCAGCATACCATCCTCAAACGGACGGGCAATCAGAGAGGACTATTCAAACCCTTGAAGATCTATTAAGACTATGTGTTCTAGATTTCAAAGGAAGTTGGGATAAGTACTTGCCACTAGTAGAATTCTCCTACAACAACAGTTATCAAGCAAGTATAGGTATGGCTCCATTTGAAGCCTTGTATGGACGAAAATGTCGTTCTCCAGTATGCTGGGACGAGGTGGGTGAAACAACGTTGTTGGGACCAGAATTGGTACGCATAACTACAGAGAAGATCCAAACGATTCGACAACGTATACAAACGTTATAGGATCGACAAAATATAGAATTTAGTATTAGGGATCATGTATTGTTACGTGTTGCACCATGGAAAGGAGTTACAAGATTTGGGAAGAGAGAAAAGCTCAATCCACGATTTGTTGGTCCATTTGAAATTCTTGACCGAATAGGAAATGTGGCATATCGACTCGCATTACCTCAAAGTATGTCTCGTGTTCATAATATTTTTCATATATCTGTGCTTCGTAAATATGTGAAAGACCCGAACCACATAATTGAGTTAGAACCAGACGAGATAGCCAAAGATTTAACATACGAGGAGGTACATGTTAAGATCTTGGATAGGAAAGAGCATGTTCTACGCACGAAGGTTATACCACAAGTTAAGATTTTGTAGAAAAACCATGCTATTGAAGAAATGACTTGGGAGTTGAAATCAGAAATGAAAGCGAGGTATCCTCACCTTTTCGAAACACCAGGTACGTACGTCAATTTTGAGGACAAAATTTCATAAGGAGGGGAGGTTGTAAGACCCCAACTTATTAATAAATGAAATTAAATTTCCTCTATTTATTATTTTGAAATAGAAAGGGTTGATTTGATTAATGTGGTTAGTTATGGGTAAAATGTGCAAATATTTTAAATAAGCAAGTGGTTATAAAATATTCATTTTTGGTCGGTGAATATTTGTTTGGTCGTGGAATATTCTTGCTGTCGGGGAATATTCGTACGACGGCGCAGCCTTGTGTGGAACCCATAACGGAAAGCGATTGGATGAAGAAAATGACAAGTATAAGTTGTTTATAATTAACAGTGTAGTTGTTACCGTTAATACCGTTAGAATACCTGGTGGTTAAAATACAGTAGCACACAGTATTGCACCAATTATTGATTCTTACGTAAGAAGGCACTACTCAATAATTGTTACAGTAGTTACTGTTCAATATTTTATTTTATTGATTCAATAATTGCTGCGTTGATATTTTATATTATTATTGTTTCAATAATTGTTGCTGCACAGTATTTTCTATTATCAGATCAATAATTCATATTATTTAAATAATATTATTAGATAGCATTATTGACAATATCTAGAAAGTTCTGTCTAAGGAGAGGTTTGGTCATCTAATTGCGCGCTAGTAAGGAAAAATCCTTATTGGAAAGCCCCCTCTTTCCTGGGAACGACCTGGTTGTCATAAATGTGATTCTGTAATATTATTTGTGAATAATTAATTATTGATTCATATGATAAGGAAATATTTATTTTATGTGGATATAAATGTTGGATATATTTATTGTGGTTAAAAATGAAGGACTTAATGTTGAGGTGTTTTATCAGTATTTTTATCGGAATGGAGGTATTAAAAATCAAATCAGGGTTTTTGAGAAATATTGCGGGGGTTATAATTTTTAATCCGACCGTTGGATCGTGATAATTTTTGGATATGTTATTCATATATAAGTTGAGTATATGTCCACAAATTTTGAACCGTTAAAAATAAACATATGATTTGTTATGAATTTTACGAAATGACTGGTTCAGAAATTGTTAAATTTTCGGAGTTAATCATTTTGGTAAAAAATTCTAGAATTGGTGGGCCCCACTCTTGGTTGGTGAAGAAATATGCTGAGATTTTTATTCAAATATGGTGGGTGGGAATAGTAGCAGGTAAAGCCATCAGGTTGCAGGTTAAGTCTGCTTCGGCGTGCTAACATTTTTCTATAAATAGAGGGCTAAGTTAGAATTGAAAATCACACCAGAATTCATAAGTTTTCTCTCTTTCTCTCTCTAGATTATTGAGTGTATTTTGTGAGTATTTAGATACTTTGAGAGTTGCTATTCAGCACAAGTTTCATTCAGCCTCATATCCGATATTCAGTCAGAAGTACGGTTATTTTGAGGTAAGGGATATTATTTTCTTCTTAAATGATATTATTTTCTTCAATATCATTATTCTGAAATATTGATATGAGTTTTTTTATCAAATTTAAAACTTTTTGTGTCGGGGTTACTATTCACGTATACGACACTATTCACGTATACGACACTATTCATGAATACGGCACTATTCACTGAAAAATAAAATTTTCCCTTTTTGTCCAAGATGTCTATTATGGTTACTATCTTTGATTGTATCCATGTTTTGATCTTTATTTTTGAATTCTGCTTCACAATTGATTATTATGAAGTATTATTGATCTTGGATAAACTGTTATACGAATCCCTACTATTTGTCCTTCTGTCTCACTAGATTCGTTTTTTTAAGATATTTTTTCATCATCCTCAGTCTTAAATGATGATATTACTGAATATCTTTGGCGTGTAGTGCAAAGATGTATGATTACCTGATGAATATCTTTGGCCTATAGTGCGAAGATGAACAGGTGTTGAGATGAACTTGACTGACTGGTGATACAAATGAATATCTTTGGCCTGTAGTGCAAAGATGAATATTTGGTTAAAGATGATTATTAATTGTTGTTACAGGGATAAAATATTGACGATGGACTTTTAAATATTAGAAGATAGTAGAATTCATTCTCTACTTGACTCTTCTAATGGTTTGCTGTTTCCGCTACAGTTGTTGATCTAAAACTTGTTGTCGATTATATTCTATCAGATTTTTCCCTGTTGAATACTAATGATAATTTGTTGTATATTATCTTAGTCATAATATTCTTTACTGGGCTAGTTGAGCTTACCCTTTTTCCTTTTTGTTCCATTTTTCTTCTTAGAAGGTGAGAACATAGCAGGATCTAGTCGGGATATGGAGTGATGGTTCTTGAAAGATGTTTTAGCAGTCCTCACTATTTCTGTAAAATAGTGTTTGAATAATTGTAATGATGACTTATTTGACTGTGGATATTGTCTAGAATACAATATTTGTATTTAAACTCACAGTATGTATTGTCGTATTTTGCACGATAATTATATTATTGAAGTTGTAGTTTGCTTTTTGTATCATGTATTTGGCGACTCAGAATGGGTGTTGTATATCTATTTTAGGGGCGTCACATAAAATATTGATAATGGACTTTTAAATTATAGAAGATAGTAGACTTCATTCTCTACTTAACTCTTCTAATGAATTGTTATTTCCGCTGCGAATATTGATCTAAAACTTGTTGTCAATTATATTTTATCTAATTTATTGAAGGCTAACGATAATTTGTTCTACATTATCTTTGTCATAATATTCTTTATTGGCCTAGTTGAGCTCACCCTTTTCCTTTTTGTTCCATTTTTCTTCTGAGGAGGCGAGAATATATCGAAAACTAGTCGGGGTGTGGTGTAAGACCCCAAATTTGTGAATAAAAATTAATTTTCTCAAAATATTTTTTAAGTATTATGGTGTGGATTTGATATAATATTATAATTGTGGGTAGTATTTATAAATTTTGCAAAGTATGCAAGTTGTCATAAAATATTTGATTGGTCGGGAAATATTCATTTTAACAGGGAATATTCATATGACGGCACAATTATTGGTGGACCCCACAACGAAATTATTGTCGGAATGAGAAAACGACAGAAATATCTTTTTATAAAAATAACGGTGGAAGTTTTTACCGTTAAACTGTTGAAATACCCGGTGGTAAAAGTACAGCAATACGCGTGGTTGCATAGTAGCACACGGTATTGATTATTGATGCTTACGTGAGAAGTCATTCAGTTTTGTTCAATTATTGCTACATTAATTGCTGCATAGTATCTCACGTTATTTGATTAAATTATTGTCGATATTTTATATATTATTAAATTAATAATTGAGACGATACAGTTATTCATATTATTATTTACAATATTGACGATGTGTAGAAAGTTTTGTCGAGGAGAGGTTTGATCACCTAATTGCGCGCCAATTGGGAGAAATCCTTATTAGAAAGCCCCCTCTTTCCTGGGAACGATCTGGTTGTTAAATATTGCGAATAATAATAGTGTTGAATAAAGGTTGTTAAAAATATTGAGGAGATTTTTATGAAGTTTTTGATGTAAATTTTGCTTATTTTATGGACCCCCATTTACCCATTTTTCAAAATAATCGGTAGAATTTTTTTTAATATAATAAAGGTGGGTGCCACATGTGGGGCCGACGTATGGAAAAATGAATTTGGAAGGAAATGTCACGGGTGTTTGCAGGAAGGAAATGTAAGGAATATATATAAATATATATTTTATTTGTTTTGTTTTTTTTATGAAAAATAGAATATATTATATTTTATTATGCATAGTATTTGCATAGTGCCGGCATATTGTCTACATAGTAAATTTAGAAAAGAAAATTTCTTCAGATGAATTGCGCCCGTGACTCCTTGTCTACTATGCGTCCAAATAGTATCCTTTCCATTCTCCTATAAATAAGATGCTTAGTTAGAATTGAAAATCACACCAGAATCAAAGAATTTTTCTTCTATAATATTGAGCGTATTTCTTTAGAGTTTTAGGAAGCTTTGAGTGTAGAAAACAGTGAAAGTTTTCTTCAAGAATATATCCACTATACCAGTCAGAATTGCTTTTTTTTTTTAAGTAAGAGGTATTATTTATTTCATATTCTGAAGAGATATTATTTTTCGTATTCGTATGAATATTATTTTGTCCAATATTCCCAAGAAATATTATTTTTATTTAATATTCGTAAGGAATATTATATTCGTTCAATATTCAAAAGGAATATTATCTTTGTTTAATATTCGTAAGGGATATTATTTTTGTTCAATATTCGTATAAAATAATATTTTCTTCCATACTCTGTAGTATGTAAGTAATATTATTTCGTTTCAGATTTCGAATTCTATACTCATTTTGTTAAGTTTTGGCTTTTATACTCCATGAAATTAGTAGAATATCCTTGATATTTTCGCTTCATCTAGTATCTTTTCATGAAAATATTATTCTGAGCATTCTTGAAAAGTTCTAACTTTTTCATGCCGGGGTACTACTCACGGGGTTACTATTCCCGAAATTATTATTTACGGGGTACTATTCACTCGATTACTATTCACCCGGGGTACTATTTATGACAAAAATTAATTTCTTTTTGATCCAAATCATTTTGATACAATATTATTCTTGAATTTTACTCCACAAAGCAGTGTCATGTTGATAATTTGGACATTATTGAATTCTGGATACATTAAATTATAAATCTTTAAAATTTATCCTTTGCTTTCATTTAATTGAATTCTTATATCATTGTCATCATCATCATGCTTATATTATTATGAAAGTCATCTGTGGCCCGTATTGCATAGATGGACTTGGTATGATTATGACTAGGGATTATTCGGTATAATCATGACCGTAATATTACAAATGATGTGGTAAAAGTCCTCATTAGCTCGTAGTGCATTGATGTACAATTTTTCGTATGATCATGACCATGGGTTCTCTTCGGCCAAGGGTGCAAAGATGAATTATTTTATGGCATGATCAGGACCGTTAATGAAAACACGATTATCCTTGGCCCGTAGTGCAGGGATAACTCGTGGTCGTGATACTAAAGAATATCCTTGGCTCGTAGTGTAGGGATGATTCGATGATGTGGATTATTTATTAAGCTGAGTCTCAGCGATAAAATTGATGATAATCTTTTTAAATCATAGAAGATAGTAGATATTATGCTCTACTTGACTCTTCTAATGGATTGCTTATTCCGCTGCAGTTGTTGATCTAAAACTTGTTGCCTATTATATTCTATCGGTTATTATACTGTTGAAGGCTAAGGATAATTTATTCTGCATTATTTTAGTCATAATATTTCTTACTGGGCTAGTTGAGCTCACCCTTTGCTTTCACTGTTCTATTCAGAAAATGAGAATATAGCTGGGACTAGTCGGGGAACGGAGTGATGGATCCAGATAGTTGTTTAGCAGTCCTCACTATTTTGTAAATTAGTGTATCAAGAATTGTAATGAGGACTCCTTTTGAGTTTGTATACTGTCTATTAGACAGTATTTGTATTTAAACTCATAGTATATGTGTTGCCGTATTTTGTACGACAATTGTATTAATGAAGTTGTAGTTGTTTCTGTACGATATATATGGCAACTCAGAATGGGTGATGTATACCTATTTCGGGGGCGTCATAGTTGGTATCAAAGCTTAGGGATATGATCCCTGCTTGAGATGTGAGACAAGAACTAGGAGGGGAGAGACGGGGAATTCCTTCGCTAGTATGACCTACCTAAGTTTATTTATTATTTCATTGGTTGGTCAGAATATAGGGATAATATGTTGCTTGTCAATTAACCCTTGTTTTGTGACAGTATTTAAAATTGACATCCGAGAAGGTTGAGAATAGCAATGGAGCACAGGAGACCGTTGAGTCACCACAGATCAATACCTAGGATAATGTGCAACAGGAAGGCAACAATCCTCAGGTGAACAACAACACCGACCAAATAATGAACGATGGGATGTTCAGAGGCTTTGTGCAGTTTATGCAACACTAAACGAGAGAAACTCATGTTCATAATGCAGGTGGAAACAATGGAAACCCATGGTTGGTCACCGCTAAGCAGTTCAAGGAGTTGGGACCACCAGAGTTTTTGGAAAAGCCAGAACCACTTAAGGCAAAGACGTGGATAAAGTAGATCACCAAGATATTTGATATCTTGGAATGCTCAGAGGAACAAAAGATTCCCTTCGCCACCTTCATGTTGAGAGAAGAGGCAGATTACTGCTGGGAATCTGTAAAACGTACCCAGCCTGAAGCACTCAAGATGTCTTGGGAGAAGTTCCAAGAATTATTCAACGACAAGTACTTTTCCGAAAGTATTCGTCACATGAAGGACCGTGTCGTAGTACGAAGCTAAGTTTACCGAGTTATCCCGATTTGCGTCCCACTTGGTTGATAATGAGGAGAGAATGACGCTGATGTTTTTAAGAGGTTTGAAACCCGAGATACGTCAATACCTAATTTCTCACAAACTTTTCTTGTATTCAGATGTTGTGAATAGGGCTCAGTTATTGGAACGCGATAATGAGACAACCCAACCAAGAGAGAGCAGCCGACAAATCGATAATACCAATGGTAGTAGTCATCGAAGCGGTGACAATAAACGTGGAGGGAATCAATATGCCAGCAATGGTAACCACTTCGGTAGTAATCATGGCCAGGATAATAGAAAATGTGAACTAAGTGAGAACAACTTCAAGAAGGGAAGGTTCAATAATGATGGAAAAACAGAGGCACCCGTTTCCAAAGAAGAAGAACGACCACGAGTAGTATATTTCAAATGCGGATAGGAGGGACACATCTGTCTAAACTTTACGCAGCAACCTAAAGCGTGTTTTAATTGCGAAAGAGAAGGTCACCTAGCTCGATTTTGTCATGTAGTAAAGTCAAGTCCAATTGGGATGGTGACACCAAAGGATGTCTCAGACAAGTTAAAGTCGGTGGTTTAAGTGAGAGCGTTTGTCGAGGAACCCGAACGAAGTTATCACGGGTTAGCTTACATAAACTCTAGCGAAGTCTATACCTTATTTGATACCGGTTCTACCTATTCTTTTATTTCTCCTACTTGCGCTCAACGTTTAAATTTGACCCCAGAGAAGTTAGACCTTAACTTATTGGTTGAAACTCCGTTAGAAGAAACCTTTGTTACACCCATTGCTTATAAATTTTGTTTGATTCAAATTGGCACTTTCACCTGTCGATCTCATCTCTTTGAAAATACTTACATTTGTTGTGATTTTAGGAATTAACTGGTTAACTATTTATCATGCTAAAATTGATTTTTTGTAAGGTTGTTAGCTTTCATATTCCTAACCAACCTATTATGCGAATTCAAGTAACCAAACCACTAAAGTCAATCACTATCATATCAAGCCATAAAACTATTAGTTTATTAAAAAATGGATGTCAAACTTTCTTAGTCATGTCACAGATTTAAACAAAAATATGTTAGATTTGAATGATATTTCTATTATTAATAAGTTTCCTGATGTATTCTTAAAGACTTCTTGGCCTACCCCCAGAGCGTGAAATTAAATTTTGTATCGACCTTGAACCCGATACAAAAAACCCTCAAATATTTTTCACCCAAAACGAACGTAACATGCGCCAAAGATATTGGCTCGAGCGGTTAAAGATTACGACTATACCATTCTATAACATCGTAGAAGAGCAAACGTGGTAGCTGACGCGTTGAGTAGAAGATCGTATGCAATTACAACTGCGACGTTGTTAACACAAAGACCCATTTCGTACGACTTACTATAGAGACCCACGTGATGATGTTAAATATACGATTAGAATTTAATCGATAAAGTTAAAGCTTCTTACGCTACATACTCAGAGCTGATGAATGTGAAGAAGAAGGTTCAAGAGGGTGTTATTCTAGAAGCAAGAATTGACGAAGAGAGGAATCTCAACCCTCGACTTTATTGGTCTATTTGAAATCATCGATCGAGTAGGAACTGTGGCCTATAGACTCGCCTTACCGCCAAGTATGTCGCGTGTTCATAATATTTTTTTCATGTATCGATGTTACGTAAATATGTGGACGACCCGAACCACATTATTGAGTTAGAACCGGACGAAATAGCGGAAGATTTAACGTATGAAGAGGTTCCTATTAAAATCTTGGATAAGAAGAAGCATATTCTACGCTCAAAGGTTATACCTCAAGAGTTAGAATCTGACAAGGTATCCTCACCTCTTCGACATACCAGGTACGTACGTAAATTTTGAGGGCAAAATTTTATAAAGAGGGAAGATTGTAGGACCCCAAATTTTGTGAATAAAGATTAATTTTCTCTAAATATTTTTTTAAGTATTATGGTGTGGATTTGATATAATGTTATAGTTGTGGGTAGTATTTATAAATTTTACAAAGTATGTAAGTTGTCATAAAATATTCGATTGGTCGGGAAATATTCGTTTTAACAGGGAATATTCGTACGACGGCACAATAATTGGTGAACCCCACAACGAAATTATTGTCGGAATGAGAAAACGACAGAAATATCTTTTTATAAAAATAATGGCGGAAGTTTTTACCGTTAAACTGTTGAAATACCCGGTGGTAAAAGTACAGTAATACGCGTGGTTGCATAGTAGGACACGATATTGATTATTGATGCTTATGTGAGAAGTCACTCAGTTTTGTTCAATTATTGCTATAGTAAATACTGCATAGTATCTCACGTTATTTGATTTAATTATTGTCGATATTTTATATATTATTAAATCAATAATTGAGATGATATAGTTATTCATATTATTATTTACAATATTGATGATGTCTAAAAAGTTCTGTCGAGGAGATGTTTGGTCACCTAATTGCGTGCCAGTAGGGAGAAATAATAGTGATGAATAAAGGTTGTTAAAAATATTGAGGGGATTTTTATGAAATATTTGATGTAAATTTTGTTTATTTTATGGACCTCTATTTACCCATTTTTCAAAATAATCGGTAAAAAATTATTTAATATAATAAAGGTGGGGGCCACATGTGGGGCCCACGTATGGAAAAATGAATTTGGAAGGAAATGTTACGGGTGTTTGCAGGAAGGAAAGGTAAGGAATATATATAAATATATATTTTATTTATTTTATTTTTTCTGAAAAATAGAATATATTATATTTTATTATGCATAGTATTTGCATAGTTCCTGCATAGTGTCTGTATGGTAAATTCAAAAAAAAAATTCTTCAGACGAATTGCGCCCGTGACTCGTTGTCTACTATGCGTCCAAATAGTATCCTTTCCATTCTCCTATAAATAGGATGCTTAGTTAGAATTAAAAATTACACCAGAATTAGAGAATTCTTTTTCTATAATATTGAGCGTATTTCTTTAGAGTTTTAGGAAGTTTTGAGTGTAGAAAACAGTGAAAGTTTTCTTCAAAAATATATCCGCTATACCAGTCGAAATTGCTCTATTTTTGAGGTAAGGGGTATTATTTATTTCATATTCTAAAGAGATATTATTTTTTGTATTTGTATGAATATTATTTCGTCTAATATTCGCAAGAAATATTATTTTCATTTAATATTCGTAAGGAATATTATATTCGTTCAATATTCAAAAGGAATATTATTTGCGTTTAATATTCGTAAGGGATATTATTTTTGTTTAGTATTCGTATAAAATAATATTTTCTTCCATACTCTGTAGTATGTAAGTAATATTATTTCGTTTCAGATTTCGAATTCTATACTCATTTTATTAAGTTTTGGCTTCTATACTCCATGAAATTTATAGAATATCCTTGATATTTGCGCTTCATCCAGTATCTTTTTATGAAAATATTATTCTGAGCATTCTTGATAAGTATTAACTTTTTCATGCCGGGGTACTATTCACGGGGTTACTTTTTCTGAAGTTACTATTCACTTGATTAGTATTCACCCAGGGTACTATTTATGACAAAAATTGATTTTTTTTCGATCCAAATCATTTTTGATACAATATTATTCTTGAAATTTATTCCACAAAGCAGTATCATGTTGACAAATTGGACATTATTGAATTCTGGGTAAATTAAATTATATATTTTTAAAATTTATCCTTTGCTTTCATTTAATTGAATTCTTATATCATTGTCATCATCCTCATGCTTATATTATTATGAAAGTCATTTGTGGCCCGTAGTTCATAGATGGACTTGGTATGATTATGACCAGGGATTATTCGGTATAATCATGACCGTAATGTTACAAATGATGTGGTAAAAGTCCTCATTGGCCCGTAGTGCATTGATAGACAATTTTTGGTATGATCATGATCATAGGTTCTCTTCGGCCAAGGGTGCAAAGATGAATTATTTTATGGCATGATCAGGACCGTTAATGAAAATATGATTATCCTTGGCCCGTAGTGTATGGATAACTCGTGGTCGTGATACTAAAGAATATCCTTGGCCCGTAGTGCATGGATGATTCGATGATGTGGATTATTTATTAAGATGAGTCTCAACGACAAAATTGATGATAAACTTTTTAAATCATAGAAGATAATAGATATTATGCTCTACTTGACTCTTCTAATGGATTGCTTATTCCGCTGCAGTTGTTGATTTAAAACTTGTTGTCTATTATATTCTATCGGTTATTATACTGTTGAAGGCTAAGAATAATTTATTCTGCATTATCTTAGTCATTATATATCTTACTGGGCTAGTTGCGCTCACCCTTTGCTTTCACTATTCTCTTCAGGAAATGAGAATATAGCTGGGACTAGTCGGGGAACAAAGTGATGGATCAAGATAGTTGTTTAGCAGTCCTCGCTATTTTGTAAATTAGTGTTTCAATAATTGTAATGAGGACTCCTTTTGAGTTTGTATACTGTCTATTAGATAGTATTTGTATTTAAACTCACAGTATATTTGTTGTCGTATTTTGCACGATAATTTTATTAATAAAGTTGTAGTTGTTTCTGTACCATATATATGGTGACTCAGAATGGGTAATGTATACCTATTTTGGGGGCATCACATGTGGAGTGATGTTTCAGGGCTTTTGTTTTAGCAGTCCACACTATTTTATAAAATAGTGTATCAATAATTGTAATGATTTATTTGAGTTTGGATATTGTCTAGAATACAATATTTGTATTTAAACTCACAACATATGTCGTATTTTGCACGACAATTGTAATAATGACGTTGTAGTTATTTTTTGTACCATGTATTTGGCGACTCAGAATTTGTCGTGTGGACCTATTTTGGGGGGCGTCTCAATTCCTCTCTGTCCAAATTCGCCCCAGCGAATCCATAGGCTTACGAATCCGTCCCGGTGGATTCAGCGGGAAATTTCAAGCAGTTTTGGAAAGTCAGGTAGAGTTTGCCAGACTTCTAAATTAATTTGGATTGCAATTTCTTATTGATTTAGGACTATGTTTATTCATTATAAATACATGTAAAACTCAATATTAAGGATCTATCATCTACATTGGATTACAAACCCTAGTTGGAGAATCAAAGGCATGTTAGGCTAATCTTTTCAATTCTGTTCTGAAGGGATGTTGAACCTTATTCATAATTAACAGTTTGATTGTGACGCCCCCAAAATAGGTCCACACAACCCATTCTGAGTCGCCAGATATCATACTATAAAAATCAAATACAAACTTCATTTTACAACTGTTGAACTGTCGGGCAGAGCACGATAACAGATAATCTATGAGTTTTAATACAAATATATATAATACTCTCGTGGTGCCTTGACCACAAGACCTTACAATGTTACCTTACATAAAGGTACAGTCAATAATTGTTCTAGAAATTAAAATCTTTGGGAAGTGCTCATAGATATACTCAGCAAGTGGATGTGCACAACCCTGTCTTATGATAACACGAAGTTGTATGTCATTAGACATCTTGTATGGTAGTTGCAAAATACCTTTTCAAAGTTGGGTTCACCTCACCCTATTGGATTCACCAAATATAACTACTAAATGAACTTTTCTATACTGCTTAGGGAGAACCTCCACAGCTAGAGACCACCGCTCTAATCCTTTTAATACCCCGCTCGACCCGGCTATACATTTATTACCTGAAAGGAATTGTGAAGCAAAAGGGTGAGCACAACTAGCCTAGTAAAGAATATCATGACTAAAGATAATTACATTATCAATAGCTTTCATCAATAATAACTCAGAGATTTAGAACATAAGGTAGATGATAATACTTTTCAACCATAATTGCAGTGGAACGAGCAATCCATTAGAAGAGTCAAATAAACCATCAGATCTATTATCTTCTCTATGTTAAAAGTCCACCGATAATGTTTTATCCCTGTAACATCAATCAACAATTCTTGTCC
This sequence comes from Panax notoginseng, assembly GCA_016801055.1. Classification (NCBI taxonomy): domain Eukaryota; kingdom Viridiplantae; phylum Streptophyta; class Magnoliopsida; order Apiales; family Araliaceae; genus Panax; species Panax notoginseng. The sequence goes on from CM029017.1 coordinate 179,270,099, forward strand.
ACAATCATATGAATAATTCATAATCATAATTGTGATTCTAAATTCCTTTTCGCACCCAGGACGAAGATAATTTTCATCACCTATCTTCACCTGAAATATCAAAGATTATGGTTATACCAAATCACAATTTCTGCTCATAATCATACTAATTAAATCATCTTTGCACTACGGCTAAAGATATTCATTATTATCACATCCATGAATTAATATTTCATTGCTGAGACTCAACTCAATAATTAATCCACATCATCGAATCACCCCTGCACTACGGCCAATGATATTCGTTAATATCACATCCATGAATTATCCATGCACTACGGCCAAGGATATTCATTATTATCACATCCATGAATTAATATTTTATTACTGAGACTCAGCTCAATAATTAATCCACATCATCGAATCATCCCTGCACTACAGCCAAGGATATTCGTTAATATCACATCCATGAATTATCCATGCACTACGGCCAAGGATATTCATTATTATCACACCCATGAATTAATATTTCATTGCTGAGACTCAGCTCAATAATTAATCCACATCATCAAATCATCCCTGCACTACATGCCAAGGATATTCTTTAGTATCACGACCACGAATTATCCATGCACTACGTGCTAAAGATAATCGTGTTTTCAACAACGGTCCTGATCATGCCATAAAATAATTCATCTTTACACCCTTGGCCGAAGATAATCCATAGCCATAATCATACCAAAAACTGTCCATCAATGCACTACGGGCCAATGAGGATTTTTTTCACATCATTTGTAACATTACAGTCATGATTACACCGAATAATCTCTGGTTATAATCATACCAAGTCCATCTATGCACTACATGCCATAGATGACTTTCAACAAAATATAAACATGAGGATGATGACAATGATATAAGAATTCAATAAAACAAGTTCAAGAATTAATAAATCCAAGAACCAATAACGTCCAAATTGTCAACATGATACTACTTTGTGCAGTAAAATTCAAGAATGCTCAGAAGAATATTTCCATGAAAATATACTGGATGAAGCTTAAATATCAAGGATATTCCACTAATTTCATGGAGTATAAAAGCAAAAACTTTAACCAACTTAGTATAATAAAGAATGGAATAACAAAAGAAATCATCAGGCATGCGATGGACCGCACAGATAGGTTATTCCAACAGAATAATAAATAACGGAACCAGGTCATGCGTGAACGTACTGACAGGATATTCTGACAGAATAATAAATAATGGAACCAGGTCCGGCGTAAACGTACAGACAGGATATTTCGACAGAATAATAGATAATGGAACCAGGTTCGGCATAAACGCACAGATAGGATATTCCGACAGAATAATAAATAATGGAACCAGGTCCGGTGTAGACGCACAGACAGGATGTTCCAACAGAATAATAAAGAATGGAATAACAGAAGAATTTCACCAAGTATAGGGTAGCCCGCGTATACAGGTTATTCCAACAGAATAATAAATAATGGAATAATAGAAGTTCTCTTCATGAATACAAAAGAAATAAAACCCCTTACGAGTACAACAAATAATATCCCTTACCTTAGAAAGAAGAGTACTGGATATAGGAGTAGTGAAGTAGCAGAACACTTTTCTTCTTTCTCTCTATAGTTTCTCTCTCTAGAGTTTCAGTGAATTCGTAAGAAATAATGAAAGAATGAGCTTCTATTTATTGAAGAATGTACTGCATAGTAACTAATTCATGAACGGTCCAGATTGATTTACTTTTAAACGGATGGTCCATATTGATTTACTATTAAAACTTAAAGCAACGGTCCATACTGATTCACTATTAAAACTTTAAAGCAACGGTCCATACTGATTCACTATTAAAATTTTAAAGCAACGGTCCATACTGATTCACTATTAAAACTTTAAATCAGCGATCCATATTGATTTACTAATATAATTTCAGCCAACGGTCTAAAAAATTTGTACATCTCCTCATGGAATAATATTGTACCCAAAAATAATTTGGACCAAAAAGAAATATATCTTACGGGTGAATAGTAACTCGTGAATAGTACTCCGACACAAAAAGTGCCCCAAATACTCGAGTGAACAATACTAGAGTGAATAGTAATTGGGTATTTTATGACAACTTGTCTACTTTGAAAAATTTTCACATATCACCCTTAACTTTAACCTTTTATCAATTTAACCATTTACGAAATAAAATTATAATTATAAGAAAATTGAATACTTTCATTTCATAAAATTTGGAATCTCACATTGATCAAGGTTACTTTGTTATTCCTTCATGTATGAGATTTATTCTGATTATCTACGTAAACTTCTTTTATGTTATTCAATCTACGAATTTGGTTTTTGAAGGATTAAATTAATGAATTGATATCATCTGCTAAATTAAGATATATATTAAGCAAACGATATTATATATGATCATAAGTAGAAATTAGTGATACTTGATCGTGGACAAGCTTTTGGGTATTATTAAGATTTTCAGAAGACAAGTTAAATCATTCCTGATTGTGTAATTATTTCTTGGAATAACCTAATTCTCATTCATCATGCTACTATTATATTAAATCTAGACTGGTAGTTCTAGGTTATCTGATAGTTAGGGTCTATTGAAGGCGATTGTCACATTTAATTTACACATAAGGAGAATTTTAGATAATTAGCAATTGCGGTTATCTAGGGTTATTAATCTCATTGAAGGATAAATACTGTATAACTTGATTACTCCATAATTGTGAAAAGGCGATACTAAATTGAAGAACTGAAGCTTTAAAATCATTGCTATTTCTTCTTAGTTTACTTTTGCTAATTTAGTTAATCAATTCAAAACCCTATTTTCTTGGAAACAATTGGATAAATAAAAAATAATACACTCTCTGTGGGATCGACCATTGATTGTTACCATACTGATACTTGTGTTAATGGAGTAGAAGTTTTTTGGAGTGCTGAATGCCAGCTCCCAATAACATTATCTCTTTTTATAGCTTTAGGTCTTCTCTAAGTCAACTCTTATAAAAATCCTTTTTAGAATAAAAATTTGATCCCTTTCCTTAGCCTTGCTAAAACTCGATCAACGCTTCTTGACTCCCAGTGCCCTGGCACTGGGTTTAGTACTAGGAATAGCGCCCAACGCTAGCACAGTGTTGGAAATTACTTTTATGACCTTAATGCTGCCAAAATTTTTTTCTTGTCCCTGCTTTGCCCTAACTTGCAAAATAGCAAATAAACCAATAAAAATGTCCTAAAATACTTAAAAGTAACAATATGTTAAGTCTAAAAATATCTAATTCATTGGTATATTACCCACTCATCAAGTACCTCCAAACTTAAACACTTGTTTGTCCTCAAGCAATGCAAACAACTAAAACAAAATGAATGCAACTAACTAACTACATGAATTATCAACTCAAGCATGAATTAACAATGATAACCTTAAATAGCCTCAAAGATCCTTAAACACAACTCAAATGAATGTTCAAAATCAAACGTTAGCTAAACATGAGATATCATCAATTCAATTTATCTCCAACCGACAATGTACGTGTGTGTATCAACATGTCAATCTCACCATAAACCAAACAAACTTGAAAATTATAAGGCTCAAAGATAGATAAATACAGATATAAGAAATTCATTACCCCTCTATAACTTAGATACCCTGTATTTTAAAAAAACTCTTATTATACCCTTTTTCCCCTTTTCTTTTTTAACTCGACCAGTACAATGTTTAGTTTCCTTAGGCTTTTTAATGCTACCCATGTATCGAGATTTTGACAAATAACTCCCAAACCAGTCAGCTTTAGGGTACAAAGTGTTAAGATACCCCTACGAATCAGTAACCCGAGTAGTAAAGGCCACGAAACTAAACTAGCCAAGTGATTATTTATATTTATTTTTTTTGACTTGTTCAATGTTAATCTTTATTAGGCTTTTCAAAGTTACCTTTGTAGCAAACTTTCGACCAACGACTCCCAAATTATATGGTTTTAGGGCACTGAGTTTAGAGACACTCCTAAGGGCTTACTTGTTCAAGTAACAAAGACCACAAAGACAACCAGTCAAAAAATTATTCTTTTTTTCCAGCTTTTCCAAATTTTAAAAAAGATAATTTCCAAAATACGAAGTAAACTAAACTATAGAGGGTGATTTATATCTGTCTTAAGCCTCAAATTCTTTCCGTTCAACTAACTTATGACTAAATTGACACATTGACGTTGTGTAATTAAACTCAGGGGTTTCTTCAACCAATCAAGTTAACAATATCCACAAGGTAAATCGAGTTGTCATTTTCCCATTCATTTAAGTTGTCCCTTATTTCATAACATTTTTATCACTGGATATCAACAAGGTTCATATTTCATCATGCTCAAGTTATAACATGCTAACACAATGCAAACTACCACGCACATAATCACATTACTAAATACTAAACACAGTCTAGATGCAACATAACCCAACATGACATGCGAACCTAACAATAACTACCCCAAACTTAAGTAGAGCAATGTCCTTATACGCAAAATAAAGAAACGAGAAACTGAGGACTCTCCTGATTTGGTCAATCGTCGTGATCGACCTCCTCATCACTCTCTTCTTCTTGATCCGAGGGAGGAAAGATAGGCAGGGTAGGTGCCATTGGGAACTGAGTGGTGTCGAGTGACGGAATCTGTGACTCTCCCAAAATAGGTAGACATCACCCATTCTGAATCGCCAATCACATGGTACATAATTTAAATGCAAACTTCATTAATACAATACGACAAAACGTAGCTGAGAGTTTTAACACGAATATTGTCTCGTAGACAATATCCAAACTCAAATGGAGTTCTCATTACATTTATTATCACACTATTTCATAGAATAGTGAGGACTATTATAGCCACCATCTTGGACTGTCACTCCATTCCCCGACTAGTTCCAGCTATATTCTCATTTCCTGAAGAGAACAATGAAAGCAAATAGTAAGCTCAACTAGCCTAGTAAAGAATATTATGACTAAGATAATGCAGAATAAATTATCGTTAGCCTTCAACAGTGTTAAACTGATAGAATATAATAGACAATAAGTCTAACTACAACAGAATAAACAATCCATTAGAAGAGTCAAATAGAGCATAATATCTACTATCTTCTATGATTTAAAAGTTTATCATCAATATTTTATCGCTGTAACACAGCTCAATAAATAATCCACATCATCAAATTATCCATGCACTACGGGCTAAGAATATTCATTATCATCACATCCATGAATTATTCATGCACTACGGGTCAAGGATATTCGTTAGTATCACCAGTGGTCATGATCATGCCAACAACTGTCCATCAATGCACTAAGGGCCAATGAGGACTTTTACCACATCATTTGTAACATTACATGTCATGATTATACCGATACATAATTTCTGGTCATAATCATACCAATCAATAGTCCATCTATGCACTATGGGCCAAGGATGACTTTTATCACAATATAAGCATGATGATGATGACAATGATATAAGCATCAATCAAAAGAAATCAAGGATAAATATTAAAGATTTTTAATTTATCCAGAGTTTAAAAATGTCCAAATTGTCAACATGATAACTGCTTTGTGGAGTAAAATTCAAGAATAATATTCATGTTTCAAAAATAATTCGGACAAAAATGAAATCAATTTTTGTCATGAATAGTACCCCGTGTGAATAGTACCAGAGTGAATAGTACTCCATGAATAGTATCCCGTGAATAGTGTCCCGGCATGAAAAGATTAAAATTTAACAAGAATGTTCAGAAAAATATTCTTGTAAAACGATACTAGATGAAGCACAAATTTCAAGGATATTATACTAATTTCAAGGAGTATAGAAGCAATACTTTAACAAAATGAGTGTAGAATTCGGAATCTGAAACGAAATAATATTACTTACATACTACAGAGTATGAAAGAAAATATTATTTCTTACGAATATTGAACAAAAATAATATCTCTTACCTTAAAAGGAGAGTATTTCTGACTGGTAAGGCGGAGATATTCTTAAAGAAAATTTGTACTGTTTTCTACACTCAAAACTTCCTTAAACTCTAAAGAAATACGCTCAATATTATAGAAAAAGAATTCTCTGATTCTGGTGTAATTTTCATTTCTAAACTAAGCATCCTATTTATAGGAGAATGGAAGGATACTATTTAGGGAAAAAATCACGGACTGCACAGTAGGATTTTAGATGATTTCACGGGCGAAACTTTCTAAATTTTTTTTATTTTACTATGATGTACTATGCAGCACCATGCACACACTATGCAGTACTATACAACACTATATAGTACTATGCATAATAAAATATAATATATTCTATTTTATATATAAAACAAAACTTATATATATATATATACATATATATATATATATATATATATATATATATATATATATAAGTAATAAAACAAAATTGAGATAACTTTCTACCGACGATTTTGAAAAATAAGAAAGTGGGGGTCTATGCAATAAGCTAAATTTACAACAAATACTTTATAAAAAATTTCTCTATTTATCTCAATTCACTTGGCTTCTCAAAACACATTTTAATAACATTTATTCATAATTTATAACTCATAATATTAACAACCAGATCATTCCCGGGAAAGAGGGGGGTTTCCGATAAGGACTTCTCCTTATTGGCGCGCAATTAGGTGACCAAACCCTTTTCCTCGACAGGACTTTCTAAACATCGTCAATAATGCAAATAATAATATGAATAACTTTGTCGTCTCAATTATTGATTTAATAATATAAAATATTATGCAGATGATACTGCGAAAATAATTGAATCAATAATGTGAGATACTATACAGCAATTACTGTAATACCCTAGAATTTCCATGTATTATAAAATGAATATATTAATGGAAATACTATTATGTGAAAATAAGTGTTATTGTTTTAGGAGTCGGTTAATACAAATGATTCGTATTAGATCAATGCATATTAAGAAATGTGAATTGGCAATGAGAAGTATGAAATGCCTTGTGTGGCATATTACGAAACGAGAAAATCCCTTAAACAAATTAAAACGAGAATTAAGGAAAATTAATCTTGTATAGTCATGAGATTTTATATAAGTAATCAATACACTCGTAGACTCGTAGTAACACTTTTGTGGACATCAATTCATGTCGTATAAAATGAAGTTAGCGATGAAGATTGGCACGGGCTGAAGCTAAACCAGTCTTGGCACTGTCAGGGCACGGCGCAGCTGCGCCATCCCAGCAGTACAAACTGGCGCAGCTGCGCCAGTAGTCAGTTGGAGAAAAGTAATTTTTTCACTTTGAAAATTAAATGGAACAATTATGTGATATGTGTGACATTAATAAACTATGAAATAAAGTGCACAATTAAATAATATTAAATGTTAATTGTTATATTAATTAATTGTTAATGGTTGTGGTAGAATATTGAATTCTTAGTAATTAACTAATAATGTGTGATTACTATTATTTGCAATATATTATAAAGAGGAATAATGATTATGAAAATCCATAATTACATTAATCAATGGCTGGATTAATTAATATTGGTGTTAATTAATTAAGGAAGTGCATGGTTATTTATTTAACATTAATAAGTAAGTTAGGAATATAATAATAATATTATATTGACAGTTATGTGCATGTGAGCAAAAATACAACTATACTATATAGTGTATTGTGACAATTGTGTGACTATATATTAAGTTTTATGAAACTATAATATATTAAGTGGTAATAAATCAAGGGAAGGAATAAATTTATTTATTTAACATAAATAAATAAGTTACTAATATAATAAGATTATAATATGGTTATATGAGTGGTAGAGATAATTATGGAACTACCCAGACAATAATACCTGGGTACATTATTTTATTGCGTATATTTAATGTACATGGACTATATGATGTGAGTATATAATTAATCCCTAAATTCTCCTAATATGGTAACACTTGGACATTAAAACTATTTTTATAATAAAGTAACTAAATGTGTACAAGTGTAGAGCTAAGTGTTGCTGATAATTTCCTCTTGTCCCATAATTAGTGTCACCAAGTACCATGAACAATAACTTGAAGCTATATTACGTAAACTTTCTAGCTGCTAAATCATAGGAGATCATGGCCAGCTAGGTTGTTGGTATGGAGTGGTTGAGCCACCCTTCTTGAACCATTGTTTCATTACACTACACCATGAATTCAACTTCAGTGCTAAGTCATTGCCCAGTCCAAGTTTTCATTATAAATAGCAGTCCAAATTTCAAGTTTACGTTGTTGTTCTTGGCTACTAAAACACTGATAATTTGAGAGTAAATGAGTTGTGGTTCAAAGAAGAGCTTAGCAATCTCAGAACGAAGTAATTAAGTAGACTAAGCTTCAAAGAGGTATAATTTCATTCCTTGTTTTTAGTTTCTGTTAACAGAGTTCACAAATATTGAAATTTTAATTTCTTGAATTCATGAAAATGGATGTTATTATGGTTGGGTAATGTTCATATGGTTCTTATATGACCCTACAAGCATGTTTAAACTGATACATGAGTGTTTAGGAATGATTTCGTGAGTAATTTCTGTGTTTGGACTAAACAGTTGCCGAGGTTTACTGTTCCTGGTTTGAACCAGACACGGCGCAGCTGCGCCGGATTTACACTGAGGCGCATCGCAGTTGCGCCGGCCTCTGAACTTTGTTTTGAGTTCTATTTTGAAATCTGTTATAGTATCATGACTTATGATAGTATGCAAGCATATGCAAAGAGTATATATAGAGATGTGGACCTAATGTGAGCATGTTAGACTAGCTTAACATGGATAAAGAAGGTGTGTAGCTTAAAATGGATTTATGACTTTAGAAATGAACTTATTGGGTATGTATGCCATGTTTGTATACTGACTTTGCAAGCATGTTAGTATGACTTAGAAATGCATGAATAAACCTTTAGATTTTGTTTATATGATTAGTATGCAAGAATGAATATGTTGAACCTACTAGTGACCTTTGGAACATGAATATTGACAAACTATCTTGAAAGATGGAATCTGACCTTTATAAGCATGTTGGTGATACTCTTAGGCTCACTCATATAGTATAACCATAGATATACTATGCTTATGTATCACATTTCAAATAAAGCATGAACGAAGCCTATTTTCAACTAAAGTGGTGTTAGTTTCACATATGCGTTATGAATACTCCCAAGCATGTCTAGTATGAGTTTTGTAACTAACTTGTGTGTTTGAAGATCGAGCATGATAGACTTTGTAGTTTCATGACCTTGAATGGCCCCAAATGGTTGAAATGATCAATTTAGGAATATGTTATAAAAGGGAATCTAGATTTACTTGAGAAGCATGAAAAGACCCTTAACATGGCAAATATATCATGTATGATTGTTTCGAGCAAGCTGAACAGAAACTATAGGGCAACAGCTCAGTCCAGGTTTAGCCAGGGGACAGCGCAGCTGCGCCGTCCCTAGGCCTAGACAGTGCGCAACTGTGCCGTGCAGCAGTGTGAAACCCCAGATTTTATGAATAAAGATTTAATTTTTTTCAAAATATTTTTTAAATATTATGGTGTGAATTTGAGATAATGTTATAGTTGTGGGTAGTATTTATAAATTTTACAAAGTATGCAAGTTGTTGTATTATATTCGATTGGTCAGGGAATATTATTTTTTGTCGGAGAATATTCGTACGACGACACAATCATTGGTGGACCCCACAACAGAATTATTGTCGGATTGAGAAAAAGACAAAAATATTTTATGAAAATAACGGCTGAAGTTTTATCGTTAATACTGTTGAACTACTCGGTAGTAAAAGTACAGTAATACGTATGGTTGCATAGTAGCATACGGTATTATTTATTGAGGCTTACGTGATAAGTCACTCAGTTTTGTTTTATTGGTATTATTAATGTAATAAAATAAAAAAGTTTTTATATAAAACAGAACACTTTTATAAAGTTATTCGTTTTATTAGGCTAATAGTAAAATCTTTTTAAATAAAACATAATACTTTTATAAAGTTATCTGTTTTATTAGACAATAATTAGAATATATTATATTTTATTATGCATAGTATTTGCAAAGTGTCTGCATAGTATTTGCATAGTAAAATCTTTTATAAAGTTATTTGTTTTATTAGATTATAAATAGAATATATTATATTTTATTTAAAATATTTTACTTTAAATATGGACCGTCAGATTAAAGTAAATCAATCTAGACCGTTCATGAGTTAGTTACTATGCAGTCCATTTTTCTATAAATAGAAGCTCATTCCTTCATTATTTCTTACGAATTCACTGAAACTCTAGAGAGAAAAATTATAGAGAGAGAAGAAAAGTATTCTGCTACTTCACTACTCCGATATCAAGTTTCTTTTACGGTAAGGGATATTATTTGTTGTACTCGTAAAGGGTATTCTTTCTTTCTTATTCATGAAGAGAACTTCAGTTATTCCATTCTTTATTATTCTGTTGAAATAACCTGTATACGAGGGCTACCCTATACTTGGTGAAATTCTGCTGTTATTATATTTTTATTATTCTGTTGGAACATCCTGTCTATGCTTTACGCCGGACCTGGTTCCATTATTTATTATTCTGTCGGAATATCCTGTCTGTGCTTTACGCCGGACCTGGAACGAATATCATGTCTGTGCGTTTACGCCGGACCTGGTTTCATTATTTATTATTCTGTCGGAATATCCTGTCGGTGCATTTACACATGACCTGGTTCCACTATTTATTTTTTTGTTGTAATAACCTGTCTGTGCGGTCTATCGCATGCATGGTGATTTCTTTTGTTATTCCATTCTTTATTATACTCAGTTGGTTAAAACTTTGACTTCTATACTCCATGAAATTAGTAGAATATCCTTGATATTTGCGCTTCATCCAGTATCTTTTCATGAAAATATTCTTCTGATCATTCTTAAATTTTACTCAACAAAGCAGTATCATGTTGACAATTTGGACATTATTAGTTCCTGGATAAATTAATTTTTAAACTTGTTTTATTGAATTCTTATATCATTGTCATCATCCTCATGTTTATATTCTGTTGAAAGTCATCTGTGGCCTGTAGTGCATAGATGGACTTGGTATGATTATGACTAGGGATTATTCGGTATAATCATGACCGTAATGTTACAAATGATGTGAAAAAAGTCCTCATTGGCCCGTAGTGCATTGATGGACAGTTTTTGGTATGATTATGGCTATGGATTCTCTTTGGCCGTAGTGCAAAGATGAATTATTTTATGGCATGATCAGGACCGTTGATGAAAACATAATTATCTTTAGCCGTAGTGCATGGATAATTCGTGGTCGTGATACTAAAGAATATCCTTGGCCGTAGTGCAGGGGTGATTCGATGATGTGGATTATTTATTAAGCCGAGTCCCAACGATAAAAGTCATGAAAACCCTTTTAAATCATAAAAGATAGTAGATTTTATTCTCTACTTGACTCTTTTAATGGATTGCTGGTTCCGCTGCAGTTAAACTTGATGTCTATTGTATTTTATCAGTTTAACATTGTTGAAGACTAATGATAATTTATTCTGCATTATCTTAGTCATAATATATCTTACTGGGCCAGTTGAGCTCACCATTTCTTTCACTGTTCTCTTCAGGAAATGAAAATATAGCTGGGATGAGTCGGGGAACGAAGTGATGGATCAGATGATAGCATTAGTAGTCCTCACTATTCTATGTAATAGTGTGATAATAAATGTAATGAAGACTTATTCTGAGAGTGGATATTGTCTAGAAGATAATATTTGTATTGAAACTCATAGCTCTCTTGTGGTATATTAAAGATTGTATTTGTATTCTGTACCATGTATTTGGCGACTCAGAATAGGTGATGTATACCTATTTTGGGGGCGTCACAGTTGGTATCAGAGCTTAGGGATATGATCCCTGGCTGAGATGTGAGACAAGAACTAGGAGGGGAGAGACGAAAAATTCCTTCGCTAGTATGACCTACCTAAGTTTATTTGATATTTAGTTGGTCGGTCAGAGTATAGAGATAATATGTGATATGTTAATTAACCCTTATTTTGTTGCAGTATTTGCAAATGGCATCCGAGAATGTTGAGAATAGCAAAGGAGCACATGAGACCGTAGAGACACCCCTAATCACCAACCAGGATAATGTGATTAGAGATATCCATGTGGTGATTGAGGAATTAAAAGTTGCACTCAAACTAGTCGTAAAGGTAGCAACTGAGAGTGAGAAAGAAGAGGAACCTGAGGAGGATTTATTAGAAACAACTGAACGAGTGAGAATGAAAGATTCATGGGTAAAAGCCACACGACGCGTTGATATTGTGGAAAGAGAAGTCCGATCCAAGAAAGCTAAAATAGATGATATGTATTTCTCTTTTTTGACAGCAATTGCGAGAACCCAGCATCGAGTTTTGAATTACCCTGTACATTGCGGTCAACCCCAATTCGATATGGATCGAAGATTAGTGATTCAGATCAGGGAGCAGGAGTACGACGAACCAGTTGAGGATGGAATATGCCCTATAGCGAAAGTCAATTCCAGTGGTAATGATGACACCAAAGACTATCCCGAACAAGTCAAATTTGGTAGTTTAAGGGAGAACGTTTTTCGTGCGAGGAATCGAACGAAGTTATCACGGATTAGTTAATTATAAATTTTTGTGAAGTCTATACCTTATTAGATACCGGTTCTACCCATTTCTTTTATCTCTCTTGCTTACGCTCAACGTTTAAATTTGACTTCGGAGAAATTAGACTTTGACTTATCGGTTGAAACTCCGTTAGGAGAAACCTTCATTACATATGCTATCCAAGTCTTGGATGAGAGTCACAGTTTTGAATGATATTTCTATTGTTAATAAATTTCCTGGCATATTCTTGAAGACTTCTTAGCCTACCTCTAGTGCGTGAAATCAAATTTTGTATTGACCCCAGTACAAAACCAATTTCTAAAACCCTCAAATATTTTCTTCACCTAAAACGAACGTATTATGCGCCAAAGATGTTGGCTCGAGCTATTGAAGATTACGATCGTACCATTCAATATCATCGAGGAAGTGCGAACGTGGTAGCTGACGCGTTGAGTAGGAGATCGTATGCGAGTGAGATGTTGTTGACACAAAGACCCATTTCGTATAACTTACAAATAATGAAGATAGAGTTAAAGACTCTAGGGACCCACGTGAAGATAACAAATATACGATTAGAATCGACTTTAATCGATAAAGTTAAAGTCGCTCAAGCTACATACTCAGAGCTAATGAATGTAAAGAAGAAGGTTCAAGAAGGCGTTATTCTAGAAGCAAGAATTGATGAAGGGAGAAAATCTCAACCCTCAATTTAATTGACCCATTTGAAATCCTCGATCGAGTAGGAACTGTGGCTTATGGACTCATTTTATCGCCAAGTATGTCGCGTGTTCATAACGTTTTTAACTTATCGACGTTACGTAAATATGTGGACGACCCGAACCACATTATTAATTTAGAACCGGACGAGATAGCGGATGATTTAACGTATGAGGAGATACATGTTAAAATCTTAGATAAGAAGGATTATATTCGACACTCAAAGGTTATACCTCAAGAGTTAGAATCTGACGAAGTGTCCTCATCTGTTTGGCATACCAGGTACGTACGTAAATTTCGAGGGCGAAGATTCATAAGGAGGGGAGATTGTGAAACCCCAGATTTTATGAATAAAGATTTAATTTTTTTCGAAATATTTTTTAAATATTATGGCGTGAATTTGAGATAATGTTATAGTTGTGGGTAGTATTTATAAATTTTACAAAGTATGCAAGTTGTTGTATTATATTCGATTGGTCGGGGAATATTATTTTTTGTCGGAGAATATTCGTACGACGACACAATTATTGGTGGACCCCACAACAGAATTATTGTCGGATTGAGAAAATGACAAAAATATTTTATGAAAATAACGGCTGAAGTTTTATCGTTAATACTGTTGAACTACTCGGTAGTAAAAGTACAGTAATACGTGTGGTTACATAGTAGCATATGGTATTGATTATTGAGGCTTACGTGATAAGTCACTCAGTTTTGTTTTATTGGTATTATTAATATAATAAAACAAAAAAGCTTTTTATATAAAACAAAATACTTTTATAAAGTTATTCGTTTTATTAGGCTAATAGTAATTTTTTTTTAAATAAAATAGAATACTTTTATAAAGTTATCTGTTTTATTAGATAATAATTAGAATATATTATATTTTATTATGCATAGTATTTGCATAGTGCCTGCATAGTATTTGCATAGTAAAATCTTTTATAAAGTTATTCGTTTTATTATTTAGATTATAAATAGAATATATTATATTTTATTTAAAAGATTTTGCTTTAAATATGGACCGTCAGATTAAAGTAAATCAATATAGACCGTTCATGAGTTAGTTACTATGCAGTCCATTTTTCTATAAATAGATGCTCATTCCTTCATTATTTCTTACGAATTCACTGAAACTCTAGAGAGAAAAATTATAGAGAGAGAGAAGAAAAGTATTCTGCTACTTCACTACTCCGATATCAAGTTTCTTTTACGGTAAGGGATATTATTTGTTGTACTTATAAATGGTATTCTTTCTTTCTTATTCATGAAGAGAACTTCTGTTATTCCATTCTTTATTATTCTGTTGGAATAACCTGTATATGCGGGCTACCGTATACTTGGTGAAATTCTTCTGTTATTTCATTTTTATTATTCTGTTGGAACATCCTGTCTGTACTTTACGCCGGACCTGATTTCATTATTTATTATTCTGTCGGAATATCCTGTCTGTGCTTTACGCCGGACCTGGTTCCATTATTTATTATTATGTAGGAATATCCTGTCTGTGCGTTTACGCCGGACCTGGATCCATTATTTATTATTCTGTCGGAATATCCTGTCGGTGCATTTACACATGACCTAGTTCCACTATTTATTTTTCTGTTGGAATAACCTGTCTGTGTGGTCTATCGCATGCATGGTGATTTCTTTTGTTATTCCATTCTTTATTATACTCAGTTGGTTAAAACTTTGACTTCTATACTCCATGAAATTAGTAGAATATCCTTGATATTTATGCTTCATCCAGTATCTTTTCATGGAAATATTCTTCTGATCATTCTTGAATTTTACTCTACAAAGCAGTATCATGTTGACAATTTGGACATTATTAGTTCCTGGATAAATTAATTCTTGAACTTGTTTTATTGAATTCTTATATCATTGTCATCATCCTCATGTTTATATTCTGTTGAAAGTCACCTGTGGCCTGTAGTGCATAGATGGACTTGGTATGATTATGACCAGGGATTATTCGGTATAATCATGACCGTAATGTTACAAATGATGTGGAAAAAGTCCTTATTGGCCCATAGTGCATTGATGGACAGTTTTTGGTATGATTATGGCTATGGATTCTCTTTGGCCATAGTGCAAAGATGAATTGTTTTATGGCATGATCAGGACCGTTGATGAAAACATAATTATCTTTAGCCGTAGTGCATGGATAATTCGTGGTCGTGATACTAAAGAATATCCTTGGCCGTAGTGCAGGGGTGATTCGTGATGTGGATTATTTATTAAGCTGAGTCCCAGCGATAAAAGTCATAAAAAACCTTTTAAATCATAAAAGATAGTAGATTTTATTCTCTACTTGACTCTTTTAATGGATTGCTGGTTCCGCTGCAGTTAAACTTGATGTCTATTGTATTTTATCAGTTTAATATTGTTGAAGACTAATGATAATTTATTCTGCATTATCTTAGTCATAATATTTCTAACTGGGCTAGTTGAGTTCACCCTTTCTTTCACTGTTCTCTTCAGGAAATGAGAGTATAGTTGGGATGAGTCAGGGAACGGAGTGATGGATCAGATGATAGCATTAGTAGTCCTCACTATTCTATGTAATAGTGTGATAATAAATGTAATGATGACTTATTCTGAGAGTGGATATTGTCTAGAAGACAATATTTGTATTGAAACTCACAGCTCTCTTGTGGTATATTAAAGATTATATTTGTATTCTGTACCATGTATTTGGCGACTCAGAATATGTGATGTATACCTATTTTGGGGGCGTCACAAGCAGTCACAACTGAGTTCTATTTTTGAACTGATGTTTGACGCATGCCTATGTGATGTCTTTAACTAGTAGTATATGATCAACATGCTATGTAATGTGTTAAGAAGCATGCTATGTGATGTAGATAGAGGTTAATTTTAATTTTTGAATGATAAGTCCAAGAGGGTGGTTGCATAGTATCAAAACAAAGTTACGTGAGTTAAACTTGTGATGACATATAAACTAGTTTTGTACCATATATGCATACTTAAATCATGTCAAGCTTGATTAAAGACTATGTTAGCTAATGAACATCTTAAACATATAATTCGCTATAACTAGGATTCGAAAATGTTGATTTCTTAACGTGGATAAACTACGCGTAATGCAAGTATCTGAACCCTACTTTACATTGTGCAAGTATTCTAAACTCTTGCATTACTTTATTCCAGCGAATATCGTAAACTTATCTCTTTGAATGTAAGTTATCCTACTAATTCGTTCAATTGAGCTCGTTTGTTGATCTCTTGAGAAAAACTATTATTCATGTGAACTTAGTATTGTTCTTGAATATTGTGAAAGTATCTATGTCATTTGATTCGGCTAGATTATATGCATGTTTATAAAACTTTCCAAACCAATTTATTGGTGCGAAAATCTTGAGAACTGAGTTGAACAACCCATAAGGTAAGGGGATTGTATGTTGTTGGAAACCCCAACACATGAATATATTATTATTGTGGTGTTATGCATAACTTAGAGTATTGTAGACTTATCCTCTATATATTTCTTGTTCTTTTGGGTTATCAGTTTAATATTGGTAATTCTAGTAGATGTTCAATAGTCCTTAGTGACTGCTCAGTATAAATTGTTATCCAGTCGGATACCTTGATAGCCTTTGAATTCATATATCTCGGTTGATTTATATTGAATTATCATTCTTATTCCAAGAATTGTTGATATTCATTATTTATGATATTATTCTGAAACTCTGAACTATCATAGAGATGATACTTTGATATTTCACACTCGTGTTATAAAACTATTACCCTTGTTGTATATTACTTGTTGGGCAATTTGTGCTCATTCTTGCTTATTTAAAACCTTTCAGTTAAGGCGGAACAAGGAGGTGTATCTGGGAAAGACAATGGCAAGAGCAAGGCTACCGACTAGCTTGTCCCTTTATGTTTAAATTAATCATGTTGTATTAAGACTATTTGCAGAATATGTTTAAACTTAAGTAGAATTATGTAATAAGTCCTTATTCGATATTATTATGTAATCTATTAAGTACTGTAGGTTGCGAAACTTGGGGGAATAATTATAATAAATTGTTGTATATTATTTTAAATTAGATCTTTCGTTGTAAATATATGATTTTAGTTATTATGGTAATACTTTGAGAACGTGACGAACCGAATTCGGGTGACCAAGTGGAGGTCAGAATTTGGGGGCGTCACAGGTTGGATCAAAGCGATAGTTATAAACCTTAGGAACGAGAGTCCTTAGATTATAACTTAGGAAAATTTAGAAGTTAGGAAAGGGATAAAACTCATGTAGAGTTTTCCCTGAGAGACTTTGTGTGTTATGAAATGTAACTTTATTCTATACAATGAACTTATGTTTATTTAACATTCTGATGGAGTTGTTGTTTGTCTTGTCTTATGTTGGTGATTGTAGGATAACTGACATGGGAGGACCTAGCCGAGTAGTTGAGGAAGAGCCGCGTGATATCCACGTAGTCTATGAGGCACCCGTGATAGCGGAGCCTATATCGGTAGTTGTCCCTATTAGTGATGATGATGAGGAGGAGGAGATAGTGCCTCTACCTGAGGAGTATGATCCGGAGGAGGAGCCTATGGAGGAGGAACCCATGAAGGAGGAACCCGAGCCCATGGAGGACTCTAACGAGACTACTTTTGAGGATCAGATGTTGGGAGAGTATGAAAAACAGATTTTGGAATTAGGATGTAGAGTCAAGGAGCTAGGGACTGAGACTCTTGAGAGGCAGCTAGTGATGCAGGAGATGGAGGTGGAAATTGCTCACCGTAAGGAGGTAGAGATCCAGATGAGGGCCATGTTTCACCAATCGGTGGCGAGGAACGTCGAGTTGGCAGGAAGTTAGAAGAATTGGAACATAGGGAGTTGAGTGAGAGGACGGAGAAGGAGGCTCTCTGAACTCAGTTAGAGGTGGAAGTGATGGATAGGATTCACTTCGAGGAGAAGTAGGAGGATTCTAATGACAGGGTGAATGATCTAGAGGATGAGGTGCGGTGCAAGAGAAGGAAGATGAACAAGATGGGCTATGCTCTACGCACGACCATGGAGAGATTGATCGATGGGGTAAATCACTACCCAGGTGAGCACGGACAGACCCGACATACCATAAGTCAGGATATGGTAGCACACATTACGCAGAAGGAGTATCAAAGCGCCGTGGAGCGTGGAATGTTAGATTGAGTCTAGAGGGGAAAGCTCAGTAGTATAGTAGTTTTATTTATGTGTTGTTAATATGATGTTGTAATCTCAATCTTTTGTGTAAGATGCGAGATGATGGTAACCCCAAACTTTTGAAAAATGTTAGAGGGGTAGTAAGCTAGTGTTGTCCCCGTCTTTTGTGATATTAGGGGATATGAGTTTTCATTTATAGCAGTATGCTAGAAAAGAACGTGTATTGTAACCATTTGGCATATGGATATAAATGATCTTATTTCGGAAATGTGTTATAAACTTTTAGTTCTTTTCATTTGAGAAATGTCTAAATATGATAGTTAGATAATAAGATGAAAAATTTTGTGATGCAGAAAAGATGAAAAATTTTGTGATGCAGAAAATGCCGCCCAGACGTAGAATAACTGTCCCAGAAGAGTCAGTTAATGATGAGAGAGGACCTGTAGATCCGATACAGCGACTGGTAGATTTATTGGGAGAAGCTCTGAGGGGAAGAAACAAACCCGTACCACCCGTTCCCCAAGCGGTCCCAATAACAACCTTCAAAGATTTTAAGAGTGTAGGACCCCCAGAGTTCACGGGAACTACTGACCCAATAGTTGCGTAAACTGGATCAAGGAGATCAAGAAGGGTTTCACTATAGCTCGCGTGGGTGAAGACCAGAAGATATTATTTGCAACATACATAATGAGGGCCGAAGCAGACTATTGGTGGGAAACTAACCAGCAGAGAGCGGGGGAAGGAACGATAACTTGAGAGAGGTTTACAACGCTATTTTTTGAGAATTATTTTTCGAAGAGTATGAAGACTAGAATGGAAGTTAAGTTTCTAGAGTTAAAACAAGGAGATATGACGGTGGCGCAATACACTGCTAAGTTTAATGAACTAGCGCGATTTACGGAGCACCAAGTTGGGGATGAGGAAAGGAAGGCGAGGCGCTTCGAGCAAGGATTGAAGTCGTGGTTGTATAATAAGGTATCAGTCTTCCAGATTGATTCCTTTACGACCTTGTTAGAGAAGGCGGTTATTGTGAAAGGTGGCAGTGAGGCCTTGAGTCTATATCATAAGGAGAAGAAGAACAAGAACACTAGTAATGAGCATCGTGGAGGAAGCAGCAGCGGGGGGAGTAATTCTGGAAAGAGGAAATCGTAAAATAACAACAACCGAAACAATAACCAAGGTGGAAGTCACCAAGGAAACTTCAAGAAGAGGACCGAAGCTTGCAACAAATGTTTGAGAAGCCATCAGGGAGAATGCTGGAAGGGGAAGACCACTTGCTATAATTGCAGCCAAGAGGGGCACATCTCGCCAAATTGCCAAAAGCTAAAGAAATCATAGGATGTTGTGTTTGTGGATCGACAGAGCACCAGATAAAGGATTGTCCGAAGAAAGGAAGTAGTGGAGCAGGCGGAGGCCAGGAAGGAGGGAGCAAGTTAATGATTTGTGGACCTACACAACCCAACCGATCGACCGCTCGAACCTTTAACATGACCGTCCAGGACCCAGTAGCTGCGAAGGACGTGGTGTCAGGTATAATCCCAATCAATAATATAAATGCTTATGTATTATTTGATTCGGGTGCCACCTGTTCTTTTGTATCTGAAGAATTTGCTAGTAAATTTAGTACAGCCCGAGAACGTTTAGAAGATTCCTTGAATGCAGAAGTTGCGAATAAGGAAATAATCCCTGTAGAATACGTTTATCGAAATTATCGCGCAAACCTTAGAGAACATGAACTGTGCGTGGACTTGATTCTTATTAGACTAGGAGAATTTGATGTAATACTTGGAATGGATTGGTTATATAACTACGCATCAATTATTGACTGCCAAAACAAGTGTGTGAACCTTCAGACTCCGAGTAAGTCTAAGGTAGTGTTTCATGGTAGCTCATCGCTTAAGCAATCGTGTTGCATTACGATGATGTAGGCCAAGAAATTGTTAAAGAAAGGATGCGAAGGTTATTTAGCTTACATCATAGATACTCGAAAAAAGGGAGTAGAGATTAAAGATATACCCGTAGTGAATGAATTTAGAGACGTGTTTCTGGACGATCTCTCTAGTCTTCCGCCAGACAGAGAAATCGAATTCGTAATAGAGTTAGCACCGGGAACGGCACCGATTTCGAAAGCTCCATATTGTATGGTGCCAGTAGAAATGAAGAAATTGATGATACAACTTCAAGAGCTATTAGATAAGGGTTACATTCGACCGATTGTGTCTCCTTGGGGAGCACCAATGTTATTTGTGAAGAAAAAGGATGGATCGATGAGGCTCTGTATCGATTATCGGGAATTGAACAGAGTAACTATCAAAGAACAGATATCCATTACCGAGGATAGACGATTTGTTTGATCAACTGAAGGGAAAGAAATGTTTCTCGAAGATTGACTTACGAACGGGATATCATCAATTGAAAGTGCGGGACGAAGATATACCAAAGACTGCGTTTCGAACTCGTTATGGACATTACGAGTTTTTGGTAATGTCATTCGGTTTAACTAATGCTCCGGCGGTATTCATAGACTTGATGAATTGAGTTTTCAAGCCCTACTTGGATAAATTCGTAGTAGTTTTCATTGACGACATTTTGATCTACTCGAAGACAAAAGAAGAACATGCCAAACATCTGAAGATTGTTTTGGAGGAACTACGAAAGGAGGAGATGTATGCGAAGTTTTCAAAATGTGAATTTTGGATGAAGAAGGTTCAATTCTTAGGCCACGTGGTGGATGAGAATGGAATCTCAGTAGACCCCGAAAAGGTCGAAGCAGTAAGTAGTTAGGAACAGCCGAGAACACCGACGGAAGTGAGAAATTTCTTAGGGTTAGCTGGGTACTATCAAAGATTCATCCAAGATTTTTCTAAGATAGCGACCCTATTGACTAATCTAACGAGAAAGATGGTAAAATTCGTATGGACCGACAAATGTGAGGAGAGTTTTCAAGAGCTGAAGAAGAGATTAAGCGAGGCGCCTGTATTATCCTTACCAGATGATATGGGAGGATTTGTAGTGTATAGTGATGCATCGCATAGAGGACTGGGCAATGTACTAATGCAGCATGACAAAGTTATTGCGTATGCGTCACGACAATTGAAGGATTACGAAAAACGATACCCTACTCATGACTTGGAGTTAGCGGCAGTAGTTTTTGCATTAAAGATCTGGAGACATTATTTGTACGGAGAGAAATGTGAGATATACACGGACCACAAAAGTCTGAAATATATCTTCACACAGAAGGAGTTGAATATGCGTCAGAGAAGGTGGTTAGAATTAATCAAAGATTATGACTGTGAAATTCTTTATCACCCGGGGAAGGCAAACGTAGTTGTCGACGCTCTAAGCAGGAAAGGAATGGAGAAATTGTTTCAATTAACAACTCAGGAGGAGTTAATAAGAGATATGGAGAAGTTGGAAATAGAAGTGAAAGGACCCGAGAGGTTTGAAGAGAAATTATTTGTAATGGAAGCTTGTCTGACATTGTTGGATAGAGTAAAGGAAGCACATGAGAAAGATGGAGAGTGCGAGAAAATCAGGAAAAGGATCATGGAAAATGAGGAAGAAAAATTTCGAATAAACAAAGACGGTATTTTAAGATTCAAAGTGAGAGTGTGGGTATCAGCGGTAACCGAGTTGAGAGAGGAGATTTTGCACGAGGAACACAATACGACTTATTCCGTTCATCTGGGAGGCACTAAGATGTACTGAGACTTGAGGCCACATTTTTGGTGGCCCAATTTGAAACGGGAAGTCGCAAACTGTGTTAGTAGATGTTT
Organism: Panax notoginseng; assembly: GCA_016801055.1. NCBI lineage: Eukaryota > Viridiplantae > Streptophyta > Magnoliopsida > Apiales > Araliaceae > Panax > Panax notoginseng. The sequence continues at coordinate 179,292,425 of CM029017.1, forward strand.
GACTTGTCAACGAGTAAAAGCAGAGCATCAACGGCCGAGTGGGTTGCTACAACCATTGGAAATACCGGAGTGGAAATGGGAGCATATTATGATGGATTTCGTGGTAGGACTTCTGGTCACCCAAAAAGGGGTTGGATGCCATCTGGGTTATCGTGGATCGACTTATAAAGACCGGACATTTTCTAACAATCAAGATCCGCTACAGTTTGAATCAATTAGCGAGCCTGTACGTAAAGGAGATTGTTTCACGACATGGAGTGCCGGTATCGATTGTTTCTGACCGAGACCCACATTTTACTTCAAAATTCTGGAAAAGCTTGCAAGAGAGGATGGGAACACAGTTAAGGTTAAGTACTGCTTATCATCCTCATACAGACGGACAAAGTGAGAAAACCATACAAATGCTAGAGGACATGCTTAGAACTTGCGTGAAGAACTTCAAGGGAAATTGGGACGACCACCTACCCTTAGTCGAATTTACGTATAATAATAGTTACCATGCAAGTATCGGCGTGCCACCGTATGAAGCTCTTTACGGGAGAAAGTGCAGAACGCCATTATGTTGGGACGAAGTCGGGGACCGACGAATACTCGGACCAGAGTTAGTACAACAAACTGCGGATGTGGTGACGGTAATAAGGGCTAGACTTGTTGTTGCTCAAGATCGCCAGAAAAAGTATGCAGATTTACATCGGCAAGACCGAGATTTTGAAATCGGCAGTTTTGTATTCTTGAAGGTATCTCCATGGAAGGAAAAGATCCGTTTCGGCAAGAAAGGAAAACTAAGTCCAAGATTTATAGAACCGTTCGACGTACTCAAGTGAGTGGGCAAAGTAGCCTACAAAGTTGCACTACCACCTAAGTTGGAGCACATCCATAACGTGTTTCACATATCTGTGTTGCGTTCGTACAAGCCTGACTACAAACACGTGATTTCTTATGAACTCATTCAAGTGGAGAAGAACTTAGCGTACGAAGAGATTCCTGTCCAAATTCTTGATAGGAAAGAGCAAAACTTGAGAAATAAAATCATTTCTTCTGTAAAAGTACTTTGGCGTAACCACGATGTCGAGGAGGCTACGTGGGAGTTAGAAGATAAGATGATGAGGGATTATCCCTATCTATTTGTGTAACCTTGTAGCAATTCTGGGACAAAATTTTTATAATGGGGGGAGGATGTAATACCCGAGAATTCCACGTATTATAAAATGAATATATTAATAGAAATACAATTATGTGAAAATAAGTGCTATTATTTTAGGAGTCGGTTAATACAATTGATTCGTATTAGATCAATGCGTATTAAGAAATGTGAATTACATGGCAATGAGAAGTGTGAAATGCCTTGTGTGGCATATTACGAAACGAGGAAATCCCTTAAACAAATTAAAACGAGAATTAAGGAAAATTAATCGTGTATGGTCATGAGATTTTATATAAGTAATCAATACACTCGTAGACTCGTAGTAACACTTTTGTGGACATCAATTCATGTCGTATAAAACGAAGTTAGCGATGCAGATTGGCACGGGCTGCAGCTAAACTAGTCTTGGCACTGTCAGGGCACGGCGCAGCTGCGCCGTCCCAACAGTACAAACTGGCACAGCTGCGCCAGTAGTCAGTTGGAGAAAAGTAATTTTTCCACTTTGGAAATTAAATGGAACAATTATGTGATATGTGTGACATTAATAAACCATGAAATAAAGTGCGCAATTAAATAATATTAATTAATTGTTAATGGTTGTGGTAGAATATTGAATTCTTAGTAATTAACTAATAATGTGTTATTACTATTATTTGCAATATATTATAAAGAGGAATAATGATTATGGAAATCCATAATTACATTAATCAATGGCTGGATTAATTAATATTGGTGTTAATTAATTAAGGAAGTGCATGGTTATTTATTTAACATAAATAAGTAATTTAGTAATATAATAATAATATTATATTGACAGTTATGTGCATATGAGCAAAAATACAACTATACTATATAGTGTAGTGTGACAATTGTGTGACTATATATTAAGTTTTATGAAACTATAATATATTAAGTGGTAATTAATCAAGGGAAGGAATAAATTTATTTATTTAACATAAATAAATAAGTTACTAATATAATAAGATTATAATATGGTTATATCAGTGGTAGAGATAATTATGGAACTACCCGGACAATAATACCTAAGTGCATTATTTTATTACGTATATTTAATGTACATGGACTATATGATGTGAGTGTATAATTAATCCCTAAATTCTCCTAATATGGTAACACTTGGACATTAAAACCATTTTTTTAATAAAGTAACTAAATGTGTACAAGTGTAGAGCTTAGTGTTGCTTAGAATTTCCTCTTGTCCCATAATTAGTGTCACAAAGTACCATGAACAGTAACTTGAAGCTATATTATGTAAACTTTCTAGCTGCTAAATCATAGGAGATCATGGCTAGCTAGGTGGTTGGTATGGAGTGGTTGAGCCACCCTTCTTGAACCATTGTTTCATTACACTACACCATGAATTCAACCTCAGTGCTAAATCATTATCCAGTCCAAGTTTTCATTATAAATAGCAGTTCAAATTTTAAGTTTACGTTGTTGTTCTTGGCTACTAAAACACTGATAATTTGAGAGTAAGTGAGTTGTGGTTCAAAGAAGAGCTTAGCAATCTCAGAACGGAGTAATTAAGTAGACTAAGCTTCAAAGAGGTATAATTTCATTCCATGTTTTCAGTTTCTGTTAACAGAGTTCATAAATATTGAAATTTCAATTTCTTGAATTCATGGAAATGGATGTTAGTATGGTTGAGTAATGTTCATATGGTTGTTATATGACCCTACAAGCATGTTTAAACTGATATATGAGTGTTTAGGAATGATTTCGTGAGTATTTTCTGTGTTTGGGCTAAACAGTTGCCGAGGTTTACTGTTCCTGGTCTGAACCAGACACGCGCAGCTGCGCCGGATTTACACTGAGGCGCAGCGCGGCTGCGCCAGCCTCTGAACTTTGTTTTGAGTTCTGTTTTGAAATATGTTATAGTATCATGACTTATGATAGCATGCAAGCATATGCAAAGAGTATATATAGAGATATTGACCTAATGTGAGCATGTTAGACTAGCTTAACATGGTTAAAGAAGGTGTGTAGCTTAAAATGGACTTATGATTTTAGAAACGAACTTATTGGGTATGTATGCCACGTATGTATACTGACTTTGCAAGCATGTTAGTATGACTTAGAAATGCATGAATAAACCTTTAGATTGTGTTTATATGATTAGTAAGCAAGAATGAATATGTTGAACCAACTAGTGACCTTTGGAACATGAATATTGACAAACTATCTTGAAAGATAGAATTTGACCTTTATAAGCATGTTGATGATACTCTTAGGCTCACTCATATAGTATAACCATAGATATACCATGCTTGTGTATCACATTTCAAATAAAGCATGAACGAAGCCTATTTTCAACTACAGTGGTGTTAGCTTCACATATGCGTTATGAATACTCCCAAGCATGTCTAATATGAGTTTTGTAACTAACTTGTGTGTTTGAAGAGCAAGCATGATAGACTTTGTAGTTTCATGACCTTGAATGACCCCAAATGGTTGAAATGATCAATTTAGGAATATGTTATAAAAGGGAATCTAGATTTACTTGAGAAGCATGAAAAGACCCTTAACATGGCAAATATATCATGTATGATTGTTTTGAGCAAGCCGAACAGAAAATGCAGGGCAACAGCTCAGTCCTGGTCTAGCCAGGGGGCAGTGCAGCTGCGCCATCCCTAGGCCTAGATAGGGAGCATCTGCGCCGTGCAGCAGTCACAACTGAGTTCTATTTTTGAACTGATGTTTGACGCATGCCTATATGATTCCTTTAAGTGGTAGTATATGATCAACATGCTATGTAATGTGTTAAGAAGCATGCTATGTAATGTGTTAAGAAGCATGCTATGTGATGTAGATAGAGGTTAATTTTGTTTTTTGAACGATAAGTCCAAGAGGGTGTTAGCATAGTATCAAAACAAAGTTACGTGAGTTAAACTTGTGATGACGTATAAACTAGTTTTGTACCATATGTGCATACTTGAATCATGTCAAGCTTGATTAAAGACTATGTTAGCTAATGAATCTTAAACATATAGTTCGCTATAACTAGGATTCGAAAGTGTTGACTTCTTAATGTGGATAAACAACGTGTAAGGCAAGTATCCGAACCCTACTTTACATTGTGCAAGTATTCTAAACTCTTGCATTACTTTATTCCAGCAAATATCGTAAACTTATCTCTTTGAATGTAAGTTATCCTACTTATTCGTTCAATTGAGCTCGTTTGTTAAACTCTTGAGAAAAACTATTATTCATGTGAACTTAGTATTGTTCTTGAATATTGTGAAAGTATCGATACCATTTGATTCGGCTAGATTATATGCATGTTTATAAAACTGTCCAAACCAATTGATTGGTGCGAAAATCTTGAGAACTGAGTTGAACAACCCTTAAGGTAAGAGGATTGTATGTTGTTGGAAATCCCAACACATGAGTATATTATTACTGTGGTGTTATGCATAACTTAGAGTATTGTAGACTGATCCTCTATAGTACTTGTTCTTTTGGGTTATCAGTTTAATATTGGTAATTCTAATAGATGTTCAATCGTCCTTAGTGGCTGCTCAGTATAAATTGTTATCCAGTCGGATACCTTGATAGCCTTTGAATTCATATATCTCGGTTGATTTATATTGAATTATCGTTCTTATTCCAAGAATTGTTGATATTCATTATTTATGATATTATTCTGAAACTCTGAACTATCTTAGAAATGATACTTCGATATTTCACACTCGTGTTATAAAACTATTACCCTTGTTGCATATTACTTGATGAGCATTTTGTGCTCATTCTTGCTTATTTAAAACCTTTCAGTTAAGGCAGAACAGGAAGATGTATCTGGGAAAGACAAGGGCAAGGCTACCAACTAGCTTGTCCCTTTATGTTTAAATTAATCATGTTGTATTAAGAATATTTGCAGACTATGTTTAAACTTAAGTAGAATTATGTAATAAGTCCTTATTCGATATTATTATGTAATCAATTAAGTACTGTAGGTTGCGAGACTTGGGGGAAAAATTATAATAAATCGTTGTATATTATTCTAAATTAGATCTTTCGTTGTAAATATATGATTTTAGTTATTATGGTAATACTTTGAGAACGTGACGAACCGAATTCGGGTGACCAAGTGGAGGTCAGAATTTGGGGGCATCACAATTACTGCGGCAATAATTGATTAAAACTGAGTGACTTCTCACGTAAGCATCAATAATCAAAGATATTGTACAATATCATGTGCTACTATGCAACCACGCGTAGTACTGTACGTTTATCACCGGATATTTCAACAGTTAACGGTAAAACTTTTGCTGTTATTTTTATAAAAAGTTATTTCTGTCGTTTTCTAACTCTGACAGAAATTCCGTTGTGGGGTCCACCAATGATTGTATCGTCGTACAAATATTCACTGATAAAACGAATATTCCCTAACCAAACAAATATTTTATGACAACTTGCTTATTTTGCAAAATTTGTAAATATTACCGACAATTATAACATTATATCAAATTCACACCATAATATTCAACATGATATTTAGGAAAAAATTAATCTTTATTCATAAAAGTTGGTGTCTTACAGAATCATTCGGGAGAACATACTGAACAAAGCATTATTGAAGTTGACATTGTATTCAAATATAGTGTTTTGGCGAGCTGCCAATCGGACATTTTGAGCCTCAAGATTGTATAACCCATTAACCTCTTGCTGAACCTCCTCAGACACAACTCACTGAGGAGCGGCGGTGGCTGCACCCGAATCCATAGGATTAGGCTCATGATGTGGATCCGACTGTGCAATTATAAATCCTAATCCTCGTGGGTGGGACTCACCTCCATTCCAAACCTTGTATCTCATTATTATTTTATGGTATAGCACAGGCATTGGCTGCTAAAACATTTCTTCTGACTTCCATTTGACCCTGACTTTATCACATAGAGCACATATGAGAGAAGGGTGTGGCAATCCACCGGTGGTACCCCCCTCTAGAGCACGCAAAATAGATCTCTCAATGATATATCCGACATCCATTTGTTTGCCTTGCACCAAGCAATACAACAAAACAACCCTCTCCTTTGTCACGTCGATGACGTGTGTACAGGGCATCAGTTTCGCGCAAATGAAGGCATACAAGGCCTTGCCATACCTGCTGAGCGCTGAATGTGGGAAGGTTAAGCTACCTCGCTCATGTGACCTCCATGTCGTGCCTGACTGACACAATTATTGAATAATTTGCTCATAATTTGGTATGTTGCTGACAAAAGATGTATACACGGTATCTTCACCTTCATCGATAAGATTATAATATCTTTTTATATCACTGCTCAAGAAAGATACCATCTTTCCCCTCACATAGACTTTGAAATTTTGGTGATTCTTAGCATTGGCGTAGAACTCTTTCACCACAACAATAACAGCCGAATTTGGATGTGCAGTGAAGTCAAACTAGTTCCTCTATGATATTATCACTACTATCTCCCCATCTTTAGTTTGTTCTGGTTTCAATCCCCTCTCAAGTATCAATGTTTTCGGCATCAGTTGGTTATATCTGTCCTGAGCAACCGCATTAACAAACCGCCTGCTGTCGAATGGTCTAGCTGAGGAGGATGATATATGGACCTTCACCTCGACGTCTCTTCGAAGCCATTGATGCTACCTAAAAGGAAAACACATCAATGTTAGTCAAGTAGATCATATAAATTCCTCAGAAGCCGCTAAGCACACCACCAGATAAATTCTAAGCATGTTACCCCCAAACTTGAGGTTTAATGTAAACTTGAAAACAACATGGTGGCCATCATGCCTGAATGTGGTAATTGATGTCAATTAACATCACTTTACTCCATTTTATTTCACAAAAGCCACAATAGAGAGTAATGTCACACGTAAGATGTTAAAGGATGTGTAAAACGAAGGAGTTAGGTCAAGTACACACTACATCATTCATCCTTAGCCTCAATTTGCAAAATAAAATCAGAATCTCAATTGAATCAGTGATAACCCATTACATGTGATTATGATGCCCTAATTCTCTCAAACACCTATATGAACACAATAGAATATTATGTTAATTTCCTCATATTTCAAGTTTAATTCAACCCCATTAGCCAATATACCACAATAGCTCACATGTATACATCTGTATATACTTTATACGACATCCTAGAGAAATTAGAACCAATATGCACAGATTTGTCATATATAACTCTCATAAACATTTAATCAAACACCTCATTGGTGTTAACTAAATTCAACACAGTCAAATGAGTATACATGAACAATATCCCCAAAATAACTAATGAGCACATCCCAACAGTTAAACCCATTGTGCAATGTATAAACTATGGGCAAATGAATCATAATACCTTCCAAACATGGAAAAACTTTACAAAAATTTAACTGTGACATACCTTAAGTTTGAAGAGAAATAACAATGGAGAATAGTCGTTGCTCTTGCAATACCATACCAACAAATGTTTAGAATTTGGGTTCGATGAATTCTTCAAAGGAAAGGAACAGAGGAGGTAGAGTTTGATAAGGAGAGAAATAGAAACTACCTGGCTCGAAAAAGGATTTTTTTTACCTGATTCCCAGCGTCGGGGCGCTGGGTTTTGTATTGCAACGAGCGCCGAGGTGCTGAAAGTTTCTTAGGTCCATGTATGCAAGCGCCGGAGCGATGTCGATGCCTGCGTTTGGAGCGCTGGGGCTCTGGAATCCTTGATGTTTGGAGCGTCGAGGCGTTGTGGATTCACCTGACCAAATTCTCCTACTATTTCTTCCTTGATTCCCCTTTTCGTCTAACAAGAACTTGTCATTAACCCTGCAGAGAGTAAAATATAAGTAAAACAAATGCGAACAAGGAAAAGTCTAAAACTCTAATTAATTTATTCTATGACCGAAATTCACATAAAATAAAACAAAATTTACTGAAATAAATTAAAATTTTAGGCTACCTCCCAATAGCGCTTGGTTTAAAGTCATCAGCCCGACTTTCCTACTGTGCTCAAGTATCAACTGTATCAGCTGTATTAGTCAGATCGATGTCTCCACCTTAGTAATATTTCAGTCGTTGACCATTGACCTTGAATGTCCACTTTGAATTTGTTTCTTCAACCTTAACGGCTCTATATGGAGCGACAGATCTAACTACGAAAGATACAGACCATCTAGATTTCAACTTTCCGGGAAACAACCTCAATCTTGAGTTGAACAACAAATACCGTTTGACCTGGTTCAAATTTTTGATCAATAATCTGTTTATCGTGTCATTTTTGACTTTTTCCTTTTAAAGCTTGGCGTTCTCGTATATGTGATGTCGGAATTCTTCCATTTCATTCAATTGAAGCAATCTTTTCTCGCCGGATGCTTGAAGATTAAAGTTTAACTTTTGAATGGCCCAATATGTGTTATGTTCAAGTTTTACCGATAAATGACACGCTTTTTCATAAACCATTCTATATGGTGACATTCCGATATGATTTTTATAGGTCGTTCGATACACCCAAAAAGCATCATCTAATTTCATTGCCCAATCCTTTCGAGATGGATTCACAACTTTTTCCAATATTCTCTTAACCTCTAGATTCGAAACCTCCGCTTGGTCGCTAGTTTGCGGATGATAGGTTGTGACAACCTTGTGTTTAACCTCATACTTGGCAAGTAATTTGGTGAAGTGCTTGTGCAAAAATGAGTGCCCTCATCACTGATTATGGCTCTTAGTGTACCAAATCGAGTGAAGATATTTTTCTTTAAGAATCTCAGCACTACTTCGACATCGTTTGTGGGTAACTCAACTGCTTCAACCCATTTTGATACATAGTCCACTGCTAATAGTATGTACTGATTATTGAATGACGATAAAAATGACCCCATAAAGTCAATGCCCCATACATCAAAGAGTTCAACTTTGGGAATGGTGTTGTGAAGCATCTCATGGCATTTCGAGATATTGCCAACCATTTGGCATCGGTCACACTTTAGGACAAAGAAGTGGGTGTCTTTGAACAATGTAGGCCAGAAAAACCCTAATTGCAACACTTTCGTCGCTGGTTTATCTCCTCCACACTGTTCCCTATACTCCGACGAGTGGAAATGACTCAATATGCTTTCCATCTCTTCACGTGGCACACACATTCTTATCATTTGGTCTGCACAAATTTTGAAAAGAAAAGGTTCATCCCAAAAATATTATTTAATATCGTGGATGAAATTTTGTTGTTGTTGAGAATTCAAATCAGGTGGGAGCACATTACTTACTAGATAGTTCACGTAATCCGCATACCAAGGCACTTCCGTCATTATTCTAAAAAGTTGCTCATCCAAAAATGTCTTATTGATCACTAACTCGTCTTTTTTTCTGAATTTCCAAATTTTCCAACCTTGAAAGATGATCAACCACCAAATTTTTTGTACCCTTTCTATCTCGGATCTCCAGATCGAACGCTTGCAAGAGAAGGACCCATCGAATTAACCTTGGTTTTGCATCATTCTTTAAAATCAAGTACTTAATAGTTGAGTGATTAGTGTAAACTATCACTTTAGTCCCAATCAGATATGCTCAGAATTTATAAAAAGCAAATAATACCGCAAGTAACACCTTTTCTGTGGTGGTATAATTCAACTGAGCATCCGTTAACGTTTTCCTTGAGTAGTAGATGGCATGGAAGACATTATCTCTACTTTGTCCTAACACTGCACCAACTGCATAATCATTAGCATCGCACATGAGTTCAAACGGTAAAGACCAATTCGGAGCCACTATGACTAGAGCTGTTATTAACTTCTTTTTCAGCAGTTCAAAGGCATATCTTTTTCAAGGAGTGAACACAAGGGTTTTTAAAATTTAGAAAAATATTTGATAAAATGTCTGTAAAAACCTATGTGTCCGAGAAAACTTCTTATTCCCTTCACAGATGTCGGTGGCAGTAACTTATCAATTATTTCTATTTTTGCCTTATCTATCTCTAAGCAAGCCGTGGAGACTTTGTGTGACACCCCCAAAATAGGTATACATCACCCATTCTGAGTCGTAAAATACATGGTACAGAATACAAATACAAACTTAAATACACAACATGAGCTGTGAGTTTCGATACAAATATTGTCGTCTAGACAGTATTCAAACTCAAAATAAGTCCTCATTACATTTATTATCACACTATTTCACAGAATAGTGAGGACTACTAATGCAAACATCTGGACCGCCACTCCGTTCCCCGACTAGTCCCAGCTATATTCTCATTTGCTGAAGAGAACAATGAAAGAAAAGGGTGAGCTCAACTAGCCTAGTAAGAAATATTATGACTAAGATAATGTAGAATAAATTATCGTTAGCCTTCAATAGTGTTAAACTGATAAAATATAATAAACATCAAGTTTAACTGCAGCGGAACAAGCAATCCATTAGAAGAGTCAAGTAGAGTATAAAATCTACTATCTTCTATGATTTAAAAGGGTTTTCATCACTTTTATCGCTGAGACTCAACTTAATAAATAATCCACATCATCGAATCACCCTTGCACTTCGACCAAGGATATTCTTAAGTATCACGACCACAATTTTTTCATGCACTACGAGCCAAGGATATTCGTGTATTCACCAATGGTCATGATCAAGCCAACAACTGACCATCAATGCACTACGGGCCAATGAGGACTTTTACCACATCATTTGTAACATTACGGTCATGATTGTACCGAATAATTCCTGGTCATAATCATACCAAGTCCATCTATGCACTATGGCCACAGATGACTTTCAACATAATATAAGCATGAGGATGATGACAATGATATAAGAATTCAATTAAATGAAAGTAAAGGATAAATTTTAAAGATTTATAATTTAATTTATCCAGAATTCAATAATGTCCAAATTATCAACATGATACTGCTTTGTGGAGTAAAATTTAAGAATAATATTATATCGAAAATGATTTGGACCGAAAAGAAATTAATTTTTGTCATGAATAGTATCCCGGGTAAATAGTAACCTAGTGAATAGCACCCCGTGAACAGTAATTTCGAGAATTGTAATCTCGTGACTAGTACTCCTGCATGAAAAAGTTAAAACTTATCAAGAATGCTCAGAATAATATTTCCATGAAAAGATACTAGATGAAGCGCAAATATCAAGGATATTCTACTAATTTCATGGAGTATAGAAGCCAAAACTTTAACAAAATGAGTATATAATTCGGAATCTGAAACGAAATAAATGATTTTCAAAAATGATATTTATAGAAAAAAATTCATCTTTATTCATAAAAGTTGGGGTCTTACAACCTACCCTTCTTATGAAATTTTGCCCTCAAAATTAGGGTACGTACCTAGTATGACGAAGAGGTGAGGATACCGTGATTTCATTTCAGATTCTAACTCCCAGGTCATTTCTTCAACATCGTAGTTTCACCACAAAACTTTGACTTGAGGTATAACCTTGGAGCGTAGAATATGCTCCTTCTAATCCAAGATTTTAACAAGTACCTCTTCATACGTTAAATCTTCCACTATTTCATCCGGTTCTAACTTAATAATGTGGTTCGGGTCTTCCACATATTTACGTAACATGGATATATGAAAAACGTTATGAACACGAGACATACTTAGCGATAACACGAGTCTATAAGCCACAGTTCCTACTCGATCAAGTATTTTAAATGAGCCAATGAATCGAGGATTGAGCTTTTCTCTCTTTACAAATCTCGTAACTCCTTTCCATGGTGCCACACATAACAAAACATGCTCTCCAACATTGAATTCCACGTCTTTTCGATGAAGATCATCATAACTCTTTTGACGATCTTGTGAGGTTTTTATACGTTGCCGGATCATTTGAATCTTTTCCGTAGTCATGCGTACCAATTTCGGTTTCAACAACGTTGCTTCACCCACGTCGTCCTAGTATACTAGAGAACGACACTTTCTTCCATATAATGCCTCAAATGGAGCCATGCCGATACTTGCTTGATAACTGTTATTGTAGAAAAACTCCACCAATGGTAAGAACTTGTCCCAACTTCCCTTGAAGTAAAGGACACAAAGTCTTAATAGATCCTCAAAAGTTCTAATATTCCTCTCCGACTATCCGTCCGTTTGAGGATGATATGCCGAACTAAATAGTAAATGCGTGCCCATAGCTTTTTGCAAACTAAGCCAAAATTATGAAGTGAATCCTGGGTCTCGATCAGAAACTATGGATACTGGCATACCATGCAATCTTACAATCTCATTTATGTACATACGAGCAAGACGTTCAAGTGAATAAGTTTCTCGTATAGGTAATAAATGAGCAAACTTGGTCAATCTATCAACAATGACCCAAATTGCATCTATGCTTTGAGAAACCTTAGGAAGACTAGTAACGAAATCTATGGTAATGTACTCCCACTTCCATTCTGGAATTTCAAGTGGTTACAATGGACCTTTTGGAACTTGATGCTCTGCCTTGACACGTTGACAAGTTAAACACCTTGAGATAAACTCCGCGATCTCTCTCTTCATATTGCTCCACCAAAATGTATGTCAAAGATCATGATACATATTGGTACTCCCAGGATGGATTGCAAATGGTGTGTTGTGTGCCTCCATCACGATTTTATACATTAAATCGGGGTTGTTAGGAACACAAAGTCTAGAGTTGACTCGTAGTATTCCTTCTTCATCAATTCTTACTTCCGGAATAGCGCATTCTTGTACTTTCTTCCTCATACGCATCAGCTCCAGGTCTTTAACTTGAGCAACTTTAACTTTATCGATTAAAGTCGGTTCTACTCGTATATTTGCCATTATCACGTGGGTCCCTGGAGTCTTTAACTCTATCTCCATTCTTTGCAAGTCATACAAAATGGGCCTTTGCGTTGACAATAACGCACTTGTACCTGCATATGATCTTCTACTTAATGCGTCGGCTACCACGTTTGCTTTTCAAGGGTGGTATTAAATGGTATGATCATAATCTTTCAACAATTCGAGCCAACGTCGTCGCCGCATGTTGAGTTCCTTTTGAGTGAAAAAAGATTTGAGGCTTTTATGATCTATATAGATCTCCACTTTCTCCTCATATAGGTAATGCCTCCAAATTTTAAGTGCGAAGACAACAGCTGCCAACTCTAGATCACGAGTAGAATAATTTCTCTGATATTCTTTGAGTTGTCGAGAGGCATAGGCTATGACTTTCCCATGTTGCATGAGAACACATTCTAACCCTTTGCCTGAAGCATCACTGTAGATGACAAATCCCTTCGAGCCAGATAGTATTGTAAGAACAGGTGCTGAAATGAGTCTCCTCTTGAGTTCTTGAAAACTCTTCTCACATTCCTCGCTCCAATCAAATTTTATATCTTTTCGAGTCAACTGAGTTAATGGAGTAGCGATTCAAGAAAACCTTTCTACGAATCTCCGATAATAACCAGCTAAGCCGAGAAAGCTACATACTTCGATCACTGATTTAGGTTGCTCCCAGCTTTGTATTGCTTCAATCTTTACCGAGTCAACAGATATTCCATGACTTGTTACTACGTGCCCAAGGAATGCTACTTCCTTAAGCATGAACTCGTATTTCTTCAACTTGGCATAAAGCTTGTTTTCATGAAGCTTTTGGAGTATCAGCCTCAAGTGTTGCTCATGATCTTCACGGCTTTTGGAGTAAATGAGGATGTCATCAATAAAGACAACCATAAAGTGATCTAAATATTCCTTGAATACTCGGTTCATCATATCCATGAAGGCAGAAGGAGCATTAGTCAATCCAAAGGACATGACTAAGAATTCGTAATGCCCGTAGCGAGTTCTGAAAGCAGTCTTTGGAATGTCATCAGTTTTAATCTTCAATTGGTGATATCCAGAACGAAGATCAATCTTTGAAAAGAATTTGGCGCCTTGCAACTGGTTAAACAGGTCATCAATGCGAGGCAACAGGTATCTATTTTTGAAAGTGACATGGTTCAACTCCCGATAATCAATACAAAGTCGCATACTCTCATCTTTCTTCTTCACGAATAGAACAGGAGCACCCCAAGGAGACGTACTAGGATGAATGAAACCGATGTCTAACAATTCCTGCAGTTGGGTCTTTAACTCCTGAAGTTCAATAGGAGCCATTCGATATGGGGCTTTGGAAATGGGTTTTATACCAGGTTCAAGGTCGATACTAAATTCAATTTCACACTCTGGGGGTAGGCCAGGAAGTTCTTCAGGGAATACGTTAGGAAATTTATTAACAATAGAAATATTATTCAAAACTGACGTATTTTTGTTTAAATCCATGACATGAGCTAAGAAAGCTTGACATCCGTTTTTCAATAAACGAATATCTTTATGGCTTGAAATGACAGTGATTGATTTTAATGGTTTGATCGCTTGAATTCGCATAATAGGTTGGTTAGGAATATGAAAGCTAACAACCTTACAAAAATAATCAATTTTTGCATGATGAGTAGTTAACCAATCAATCCCTAAAATCACCTCAAATGTAAGTATTTTCAATGAAATAAGATCGACAGGTAATGTGAGGGTACCGATTTGAACCAAACAAGACTTATAAACAGTGGATGTAATGAAGGTTTCTCCCAACGGAGTTTCAACAGATAAGTCAAAGTCTAATTTCTCCGGAGTCAAATTTAAACATTGAGCGCAAGTAGGAGAAATAAAAGAATGGGTAGAACCGGTATCAAATAAGGTATAGACTTCGCTAGAGTTTATGATTAGCTTACCTGTGCTGACCTCGTTCGGGTTCCTTGCTTTCTGGGAGGTCACGACAAACGCTCTCCCTTGAACTGCTGTTTTGACTTTTCTAGAACGGCCTTTGGTGCTTCCATCCCAGCTTGACTTGGCTTCCCTGCATGATAAAATCGAGCTAGGTGACCTTCTCTTCCACAATTGTAACACGTTTTGGACTGCTACGCACAGTTTGGACTGATGTGTCCCTCCCTTTCGTATTTGAAACATATGATAGGTGGTCGTTCTTCTTCCTTAACAACGGGTGCTAGTGTTGACGTCTTTCCATCATTGTTGAATCTCATCTTCTTGAAATGTCCACTCTTATTGTCTTGGCCATGATTACCACCGAAGTGTTTACCATTTCTGGCATGTTGATTCCCTCCACGTTTATTGTCACCGCTTCGATGACTGATACCACTGATATTATCATTTTGCCGGCTGCTTTCTCTTGGTTGGGTTGACTCGTTATCGCGCCCTAATAACTGAGCCCTATTTACAACATCCGAATACAAACACAGTTTATGAGAAATTAGATATTGACGTATCTTGGGTTTCAAACCTCTTAGAAACATCTACGTCATTCTCTCCTCATTATCAACCAAGTGGGACGCAAACCGGGACAACTCGGAAAAGTTAGCTTCGTACTGCGACACGGTTATATTATTCTACTCCAGTTTGATGAACTCTACATCTTTCATGTGATGAATACTTTCGGAAAAGTACTTGTCGTTGAATAGTTCTTGGAACTTCTCCCAAGACATCTTCAGTGCGGCAGGTTGAGTACGCTTTACCGATTCTTACCAGTAATCTGCCTCTCCTTGTAACATAAAGGTGACAAAGGGAACCTTTTACTCCTCGGAGCATCCCAATACATCAAATATCTTGGTGATCTTCTTTATCCACGTCTCCGCCTTAAGTGGTTTTAGCTCTCCAATAAACTCCGGTGGTCCCAGCTCCTTGAACTGTTTGGCGGTGACCATCCGAGAGTTGCCTGTGATTCCACCTATATTTTGAACAGAAGTCGCTCTCGTCTGATGTTGCATGAATTGCATAAAGCCTCTGAACATCCCATCGTTCATCATTTGATCGGCGTTATTGTTTACCTGAGGATTATTGTCTTCCTGTTGCACATTATCCTGGGTATTGATCGTTGGTGCTCAACGGTCTCCTGTGCTCCATTGCTATTCTCAACATTCTCGGATGTCATTTTCAAACACTGCCATAAAATAAGGGTTAATTGACATGTCACATATTATCCCTATACTCTGACAGACCAATTAAATATCAAATAAACTTAGGTAGGTCATACTAGCGAAGGAATTCCCTGTCTCTCCCCTCCTAGTTCTTATCTCACATCTCAGCCAGGGATCATATCCCTAAGCTTTGATACCAACTGTGACGCCCCCAAAATAGGTATACATCACCCATTCTGAGTCGCCAAATACATGGTACAAAATACAAATACAAACTTAAATACATAACATGAGCTGTGAGTTTCCATACAAATATTGTCGTCTAGACAGTATTCAAACTCAAAATAAGTCTTCATTACATTTATTATCACACTATTTCACAGAATAGTGAGGACTACTAATGCAAACAACTGGATCGTCACTACGTTCCCCGACTAGTCTCAGCTATATTCTTATTTTCTGAAGAGAACAATGAAAGAAAAGGATGAGCTCAACTAACCCAGTAAGAAATATTATGACTAAGATATTGCAGAATAAATTATCGTTAGCCTTCAACAGTGTTAAACTGATAAAATATAATAAACATCAAGTTTAACTGTAGCGGAACAAGCAATCCATTAGAAGAGTCAAGCAGAGTATAAAATCTACTATCTTCTATGATTTAAAAGATTTTTTATCACTTTTATCGCTGAGACTCAGCTTAATAAATAATCCACATCATCGAATTATCCTTGCACTACGGCCAAGGATATTCTTAAGTATCACGACCACAAATTTTCCATGCACTACGGGCCAAGGATATTCGTGTATTCACCAATGGTCATGATCATGCCAATAACTGTCCATCAATGCACTACGGGCTAATGAGAACTTTTACCACATCATTTGTAACATTACTGTTATAATTATACCGAATAATCTCTGGTCATAATCATACCAATTCCATCTATGCACTACGACCACAGATGACTTTCAATATAATATAAACATGAGGATGATGACAATGATATAAGAATTCAATTAAATGAAAGTAAAGGATAAATTTTAAAGATTTATAATTTAATTTATCCAGAATTCAATAATGTCCAAATTGTCAACATGATACTGCTTTGTGGAGTAAAATTCAAGAATAATATTATATCAAAAATGATTTGGACCGAAAAGAAATTAATTTTTGTCATGAATAGTACCCCGGGTGAATAGTAATCGAGTGAATAATATCCCGTGAATAGTACTCCGACATGAAAAAGTTAAAACTTATCAAGAATGCTCAGAATAATATTTTCATGAAAAGATACTAGATGAAGCGCAAATATCAAGGATATTCTACTAATTTCATGGAGTATAGATGCCAAAACTTTAACAAAATGAGTATAGAATTCGGATTCTAAAACGAAATAATATTACTTACATACTACAGAGTATAGAAGAAATATTATTTCATATGAATATTGAACAAAAATAACATCCCTTACCTTGAAAAGAAGAGTATTCCAACAGGTATAGCGGAGATATTCTTTAAGAAATCTTTCATTATTTTCTACGATCAAAGCTTCTTAAAATTCTAAAGAAATACGCTCAATATTATAGAAGAAGAATTCTCTAATTCTGGTGTGATTTTCAATTCTAAATAAGCATCTTATTTATAGGAGAATGGAAAGGATACTATTTGAATTTAGAAAATCACGTGTGCACAGTAAACATTCACGGACGCCAGCTGATTTTCTAAAAATTTTTTTGATTTTACTATGCAAACACTATACAGGCACTATGCAAACACTATGCATAATAAAATATAATATATTCTATTTTTCATAAAAAACAAAACTAATAAAATATATATATATATATATATATATATATATATATATAATTACATTACCCGTGACAAACGTATCAGCCACCTTCCATATACATTTTCAAACGTGGGCCTCACATGTGGCCCCACCTTTATTATATTAAATAATTTTCTACCGATTATTTTGAAAAATGGGTAAATGAGGGTCCATAAAATATGGACCATTTACATCAAATACTTCATAAAAAATCTCCTCAATATTTTCAACAATATTTATTAATATTATTATAACTCGCAATATTAACATACAGATCGTTCCCAAGAAAGAGGGGGTTTTCCGATAAGGATTTCTCTCTATTAACGCGCAATTAGGTGACCAAACCTCTCCTATACAAAACTTTCTTGACATTGTTAATTATGCAAATAATAATATGAATAACTTGTCATCTCAATTATTGATTTAATAATATATAAAATATTGACAATAATTGAATCAAATAATGTGAGATACTATGCAGCAATTACTGTAGCAATAATTGAATAAAAATGAATGACTTCTCACATAAGCATCAATAAATCAATATCGTATGCTACTATGCAAACACGCGTATTACTGTACTTTTAACACTGGGTATTTCAACAGTTAACGGTAAAACTTCCGCCGTTACTTTTATAAAAAGATATTTCTGTCGTTTTCTAACTCCGACAATAATTCCACTATGGGGGCCACCAATGATTGTGTCGTCGTACGAATATTCTCTGTTAAAACAATTATTCCCCGACCAAATAATATAACAACTTGCATACTTTGTAAAATTTATAAATATTACCCACAACTATAACATTATATTAAATCCACATCATAATATTCAAAAATGATATTTATAGAAAAAAAATTCATCTTTATTCATAAAAGTTGTGATCTTACACTTTGTGTCCCAAATTTATTCCTTCCTGTAACATGAAGTACTAACATTTTTCCCAATTGAGCACCAAATTTGTCTCCACACATCGTTTCAAAACTAGAATTATATTGTTGAGGCACAAGTTAAAGATATCACTTAATATAGAAAAATCATCCATAAATACCTCTAAATTCTGTTCAACTATATCCGAGAAAATAACCATCATACATCTTTAAAAAGTAGCTAGTGCGTTACAAAGGCCAAAATACATTCTTCGAAATGCAAAAGTTCCATAAAGGCATGTGAATGTTGTTTTCTCTTGGTCTTCCGGAGCTATTGCAATCTATTTATATCCTGAATACCCATCCAGAAGATAGTAGAACTGATGACCCGCCAATCTATCTAATATTTGATCAATGAATGACAAGGGAAAGTGATTCTTGCGAGTAGCTTTGTCCAACTTGTTGTAATCCTTGCACACTCTCCAACCTGTAACTGTTCTAGTAGGAATGAGCTCTTTATTCTCATTTTCAACGATAGTCATTCCCCATTTTTAGGCATACATTGTATCGAACTTACTCAATAACTGTCTGAAATCCGTTAGATAATGCTGGCGTCCAACCACTTTATGATTTACTTCATGATTAGATTCAGCCTTCTTTGTTACTCAATAACCGATTGTGCTCCTTCCTCAAGCAAAATTTTATGTATGCAAAATGATGGACTGATCCCCTTAATATATGTTATCGTCCACCCAATTGCCGTTTTGTACTCCCGTAACACCCTTAATAGATTTTCTTCTTGAGAATCAATCAAGTGTGCAGAAACAATAACTGGTATCATAATTTCCCAAGTATGCATACCTCAAATGAGTTGGAAGGGGTTTCAGTTCTAGCACAGGTGGTTCCTCCACTAATGATTTGGACCACTTTTCTCCTCCTTCAGGCCGGTCAAGAGTATTAAACTGCTTTATGCTTTTATGAGATATTGGTAATGAGTATAACACCTTAACATTATTCATACCCTCTACATCATCAAATATATCCACACCGACCAAGGCAACTTCTAGTGGATCCTCTATGTAACTTTTGATGATTCTCTCATTCACTACTTCATCAACTATGTCTATCCATAGGCACTCCTCGCCTTCTTTGGGGAACTTCATTTATTTGAACACATTGAAGGTGACTTTCTGATCTTGAACTCCCATTGTCAACTCACTTTTCTGCATGTCTATTAGGGTTCTCCCTATCGCTAAGAACAGATGACCTAGTATAATCGGGATTACTTTATCTTCCTCGTAATCCAATATGATGAAATCAGTCGAAAAGATGAACTTATCGACTTTAACCAGAATGTCTTCCGCAATACCCCTCGGATATGTTACCGATTTGTGTGCTAATTATAGAGTGATATTTGTAGGACTTGGAGCTTCCAATCCCAACTGAGTATAGACGGACAATGGCATCAAACTAATACTTGCCCCAAAGTCACATAGTGCTCGCCCAGAAAATTGGTTACCAATTGTACAAGGAATAGTGAGCTACCCGGATTCTTTAGCTTTGGAGGTTGTTTTTTTTTTTTGCAAAATTGTGTTTCACTCTTCTGTCAATGCTACTATTTCAAATTCACCCATTCTTTTCTTTTTAGACAAGCTTCAGCGAAGTGTATGTTGATGTGAAGCTTCTTAAAAACCTCTAAAAATTTGGAGAATTGCTTATCTAACTTGGATTTTTAAAATCTTTGGGGGAATGGAATGGGAGGTACTACTATGACGAACGAGATTTTTGTCATTTATTTTAAATATTTATTGAATTAAATAAATATTTTCGTTGATTTATTTATTGAGTTAAATAAATATTGATGGAATTGTTGTGGATTAATTTAATTAAGTGTTATATATTAATTAAATTAATGTGGAATAATTTTATTGTTCGAAGTTCAAATTTAATTGGGATTATTAAATTAAATGAGTTATTAATAATTATAATGTTGTTCTAATTAATTTAATAATTAATTAAAAATTTATTAATTTGTTATAATTAAGAAATAAGAATTTTAGTTATGTGATAATTTGATTTAATAAGTAATATTGGCTTAATTGAATTTAAATATTAAAATTTGATTAATTAAAAGTGTGACAAATAAACTAAATAATAATTGAGTTAATTAAAATAAACTAAACAAGAGCCTTTTATAACCAAGCCAAATATGGCCTTAAGAACATAGGATCAGTTAAGGCCATGATGCGCTTAACTGATACTCATGAATGTGCCAGTTATATTATATACGTATAATTAAACTTATTATATCAGTTCATTTAAAAAATTTAAGTTTGAGAATTCTAAACACAAAGAGAAAGAAAGAGAAAGCTTGAGAGAAAATTGTAATTGAAGAATCAAGGAGTGCAACCGAGCAATTGTACATCATCCTTGCTTAATCTAAACGAGAAATCAAGGGTAAAATCTTACATTCAAGCTTTGGTTTCGTTCTTGAGTTTTTCATAGAAAACTTGATTTTGTTGTTTAAAATGATGAAATGGAATTGTTATATATTAATAGATGGTTTGTAATTTGTTAGTTGTCTTTTACAAATAATTTTGGAGAATCAAATTCCACGAAAACATTAAAAGGAAGAACTTGAGTTTTTGTGATATATGTATAATATGTATGATTTTGAAGTCCAAATTGGATTTTGGGTGAATGATTTGTTCATATGTGTTGATACTTGTGTTATTAGATGTTATAATCTATTAGTTATCGTCTAGAAACGATTTTGGTAAGTTTTGATTAATGAAACCATGCTTTACAAAAGAAGTTTGAGTTTGGTTATAATATGTCCAAAAAGGCTTATTTTGGAGATAAAATTAGTGTTCAATTCATGTTGTAATCTGTTAATTGATAGTGGTTATTTTTAATACATTCATATACGAAAAGAATGCAAGTTATATGGACTGATTTGGTTAAGAAATGAATCTGTGGAGAGATGATTCGCTAAACATATTGAAATATGAGTTTTAAGCAAGAACATGGAAATTAAAGGGTTTAAATTTGATTATTGTTGTTGTTATGTTGTTATAATCAGTATATGCATGCTTGGTATTGTTTTTGTGAAGCCTATAACATTTGGGCATGCTTAATTTGGAGTTTATGTGCTAAAAATCGAGTTGTTAGGCTGATGAACAGTGATGTCGCGAGTTTCAGAATTCAAATCTGGGAACCTTTGCCCCGATGAGGTTCTCAACATTGGAAATCGCACTTCGACGAGCCCGCGCCCCGACGAAGTTTTCCTAATACAAAATCTCGCCCCGGCGAGAATTGTAGAGATGAAACTGTTTTGTTTTTTTTGGTTGTCGGTCATGGCATGTTAGTTTAACTTAGTCTAACGAGCATGATAGTGTGTTAGGAATATAACAAGAGGTTATAACAGATTGTTAACATGTACGTGGTGATTTCAAGTTAAAAATTATTGAATTTAACAGATTGTGTAAGGACGTATTGTTGGTCAAGTAGGTACCTTAGATTTATGTTACATGATTGATGTTAATGATCAGAACTTAAACTAAGTTAATAAGTCGAAATGGAAGTGATACTTAAACCTATAAGATTAACATTAGTAAAACTAATGAATATTGTGATCCTAATGGAATATGTAGGACTATTGGGGAACGTGAATAGTGATTGTTTAACTTTCGCACAAGGCAAGTTTCCTTACCTCATCATGATTACAATTACACAAGTTTCCTTACCTTATCATAATTACATTTACGCAAGTTTCCTTACCTCTAAACTTTTATTGAGCAAGTTCATAAACCGTATTATTATTGATTGAGCAAGTTTCATACTCTTATTTCGAACTGTTCAAAACTTAATTATTTAAGTTCACGATTCCAAATGAAATGTTTTAACTCTTTTGAAGTAATACTTCTGTTATACCATATTCATTCAATTGTATGGAGTTGAGATTCAATCTTTGATTTAAATATCAATTATATTATCGTATTGAAACCTTGAATGGCCAGTGAATCCTTATTGATTCGACTAGTTCATAGTTGATAAGCATTATGAATTCTAGAACTTCTATTGAAGCTTATCCAAACCAAACTTCCTTTAGTGCGGACTCTGATATCAAACTAAGATGAATAGCCCTTTATAAGGTATTATATTATGTGATAACGTTGAGATGTTGGGCATATACATAGTACTAAGGGTTGATCCCCCTAAGTACGAGAAGTAAGGTCCACATAGTGTTATGAATGATAAAGGTTTAAAGTAGAAATACTTGATAACCTAGGACATAGTTCTTGGTCTTGTGACCCTCAGATGTATTTTTGAATTTTATTTTCTAATCTTGATTCAAAAGCCGAGATTTCTATTATTCAGTATCCCTTGTTTATTCGCATGTTATTATTATTATTATACTTATGGGCAATCGTTGCTCACTCTTGCATAATAACATTGCAGCTAAAGTTGAAAGGATTGATGAGCCATCTACGAGTAAGGGCAAAGGCAAGGCAAACAATTGATGAAGACTTGTTTATTATTATTTGAGAATGTTGATGTTAAGACTTATTATGTTATGTTTAAGACTTATTTGTTTATGATGTTTCTGTATTTGATGTATTAAGGTTAGATAACCTGGGATTGTTAATGTTTAAGATGTTGTAACCCTTATGAGAGGATTTCTATTTCATTTATGAGTTTCATTTATTATGGGTAGTCAGATGTGTTATTTATTTTTGTGAGTGGACACTAAATCTGTGGGAAATTTGAGTACCAGGATTTGGGAGTGTCACAGGTTGGTATCAGAGTCGTAGGTTAACCTTAGGTGTGGGGAAATTCTTAAGCAGTAGCCTTATATAGAAGATTGAAAACATAGTGGAGATGAACTCTTACTGAGTTTTAAGAAATAAATTAAGGAATTCATTAAAGATAAACAACAAAATACTTTATGTGCTTATGTGTTAATAACTTATGTGCTCGCATCGATTGGTAATTAAAACTTAAAATTTTGTTGTCAAGATGACGGATGTTGGAGGATCTAGTCGGGCTGGGGACAAGGAACCCCGAGTGTCTAGAGAGGAAGAGCCCCGAGACATCCATGATGTCCGAGAGTAGTTGATTCAGAGGGAGCCACCCCCATTGATCACTGTCAAGGGTCAGGAGCATGAGCCTGAGTTTGATCAGGAGGATGAGGTAGAGACGGATGAGGAGGATCCTGTGGAGCTACTATAGACAAATGAGGAGGAGGAAGAGGAAGATTTTCCACTGAACTCTATTACAGCTCAGATGTATGACGAGGTGTATGGCCGTAACATTGGGCTACATGATAGAGTCTGAGAGTTGGATGAGCTGGCAGATGAACGCCAGACCACTATAAATCAGAAAGATGAGGAAATCCAGGATTTTGATGGACGTCTTTGGAATGTGGAGTGGAAGTTAGTTCAGGCAAAAAGTCAGAGAGCAACTATTGGCTGAGAAGGAGAAGCTGAAGAGTGATCTGAGAGAGGAGTCCACCAAGTGAGCAAGAGCTGAAGCTGATTATGAGCAGGCTTCCCAGCGTGCTGATATAGCTGAAAAAGAGGTGCAGGTAAAGAGGGCTAAGATGGGTGAGGTGGACAATGCTTTCCATGGAGTGATGGATAGAGCCCAGGGCCGAGTCATCTATTATCCGATTCAGTTCGAAGAATTGCCATGGTACATGTTAGATCGTAAGACGATGTTTTGTATCATGGAAGAAGAGCGCAGTAAAGTTGTGTAATATCTTAATAGGCATTGATAGAAAGAATAATATGTTATGTGAATGATTCAAGAGTTAGTATATGTAAATCCTGAATGTTTATATACATAATGGGATAAGATGAGAATGTAATCCTGAAACCGTACCAGTTCAGGAAAGTTAATGTAAATAGAAGTGATGCTATCTTTCTATGTTTTAAAAGTTATTAATGAATAAAATATCGATTTTTATTCAAGATGTTATGTGTTAAGTGATAATCTTAAAATGTTTAAGTTAAGTCTTAAATGGTTAAGAGATTGAGTAATGATCTAATAAGCGTATATCTTAAACAGAAAATGTTGCCAAGAAGATGCACAACCCGTCAGAAAGCTCAAGAGGGAACTATGAATAATAACAATGAGGTCGATGCCAATCCTGTTCAGTAGTTGGTGAACCTGTTAATGGGAGCACTTGTGAATCAGCCACAAGCTCCACAAGCTATGTCGTTTAAGGACTTTAAGGCAGTCAAAGTTTAAGGGTTCCATGAGTCTAATCGAAGCCTAGACTTGGGTAATGGAGATGGAAAGGGTGTTTGATGTTGCGGAGGTCAACGTTGACCAAAAGATCGCCTTCACAACCTTTATACTGAAGTCAGAGGCCAACTATTGGTAGCAAACAAATAAGGTTCGAGGAGGATAAGTTATGATCGCATGGGATAGGTTCAAGGAGATGTTCTTTGAGATGTACTTCCCAACGAGCTCTCAGAACCAGATGGAGGTTCAATTTCTGGAGTTGAAGCAGGGTAACGTGTCGGTGCCAGAGTACGCCGCGAAATTCAACAAGTTGGCTAGGTTCGCAGCTTATCAGGTGAATACAGATGAAAGGAAAGCTAGACAGTTTGAAAAGGGGTTAAAGCCATGGTTGTACAACAAGGTGTCAATGTTTCAATTGAACACTTTTGCGGGAGTTTTGGATAAGGCAATCATTGCAAAAGGTGGAAGCGATGCTCTGACCAGGTATAACCAGGAACAAAAGAAGAAGAAGAATGAAGGTGAGAACAAAAAAGCTAGTGGCATCAATAGTGGAGGTGGTAATAATCAGAAAAGGAAGTGGAATGATAATATGTCTGTTGGGAATTAGCAAGGAAGTCAGAAGAAGAAGGTGGAGGCTTGTCCTACCTGTGGGAAGAATCACCTGGGGTATACAATAAGGGGAAGAGGGTTTGCTATAATTGTGGTCAGGAAGGCCACATAGCACCAAATTTCCCTAATCCTAATAAGGGTGCGTGCTTCACTTACAGTTCAAGAGATCATCTAGCTAGGGATTGTCCCAAGAAGGCAGTAGGAGGAGCAGGAGCAGGTGGAAGTAAGGAAAATAACGGTGGTAGCACTCTGACTATCACTGGATCAACACCGTCAAACCAACCTACCACCAGAACTTTCAATATGACCGTGCAGGATGTTGTCCAGTCGAGTGATATGGTGTCAAGTATCATTCCGATCAATGATTTAAATGCTTACGTATTATTTGATTCAGGTGCTACTTGTTCATTTATATTCGATGATTTTGCTAAGAATTTAGAATTGCCTATGGAGGAATTAGAATACCCTTTGAACATAGAGATTGCGAATAGGAAAGTAATTCATGTTAGGTTTGCACACAAGAACTGTAGAGTGGATATTAAGGGAAACGTGATGATAGTAGATCTAATCCCAATTAAATTTGGAGAATTTGATGTTATTTTAGGAATGAATTGGTTATTCAATTATGGGCCGATAATTAATTTACAAAAGAAGTTCATTAACTTTATGAATTCGTCTAAGGTAGTATTTTATGGCAGCAAGTCGCCTAGACAAGCGAGTTTTCTGACGATGATGCAAGTCGAGAGGTTGTTGAGATAAGGTTGTGCAGGGTATTTAGCCTTCATAGTCGATACTCGAAAAGAGAGTGCAAAACTAGAAGAAATACCCGTCGTTAGGGATTTTGTAGATGTGTTCCCAGATGATTTGTCAGGACTACCGCATGATAGAGAGATTGTGTTCGTGATTGATTCAGCACCAGGAAATGCCCCGAGATCAAGGGCCCATACCGTATGTCTCCGGTGGAGATGAAAGAATTGATGGTACAACTGCAAGAACTTTGGACAAAAGGTATATCCAACTGAGCATATCACCATGGGGAGCGCCGATGTTGTTCGTTAAGAAGAAGGACGGATCAATGCAACTTTGCATTGATTACAAAGAGTTAAACAAGTTCACGATTAAGAATAAGTATTCGTTGCTAAGGATTGATGATTTGTTTGACTAGTTGAAGGGAGCTAGATACTTCTTGAAGATAGACTTAAGAAGTGGTTATCATCAGTTGAAGTTCAAGACTTGTTATGGTCACTATGAGTTTCTGGTTATGTCGTTTGGTCTAACGAATGCTCCTGCAACGTTTATGGACCTAATGAACATGGTGTTTAAGCTGTTTTTGGATAAATTCCTGGTGGTGTTCATTGACGATATTCTGGTGTATTCTAAAACCAAGGAGGAGGATGTGGAACATTTGAAGGTGACATTGGAGGCAGTAAGAAGAGAGAAGTTATACGCCAAGTTTTTGAAATGTGAATTCTGGATAGAGTGAGTGCAATTTCTTGGATATGTGATTGATAAGGATGGAATTTAGGTAGATCCATCAAAGGTTGAAGTTGTACTAAACTCGGATCAGCCAAAGATACCGTCGAAAGTAAGGAGTTTTCTAGGACTGACAAGTTATTACAGAATATTTATTTAAGACTTTTCCAAAATCGCAACTCTGCTGACAAATTTGACTAGGAAATCGGTGAAGTTCGTTTGGACGGAGAAGTGTGAGGAAAACTTTCAAAAATTGAAGAAAAGGTTAAGTACGGTACATGTGTTATCTCTTCCGGATAGCATGTAAGACCCCAACTTTTTATGAATAAAGATTTAATTTCTCTAATTATTATTTTAAATAATAAGGTGTTAATTTGATATAATGCTTTAGTTATGGGCGAAATGTGCAAATTTTGCAAAGTAACCAAGTTGTCATAAAATATTCGTTTGGTCATGGAATATTTTTTTGTCGGAGAATATCCGTACGACGGTGCAATAATTGGTGGACCACATAACGGAATAACTATCGGATACAGAAAGCGACAAAAATAACCTTTTTATAAAAATAACGGCAAAACTTTTACCGTTAACTGTTGAAATACCCAGTAATAAAAGTACAGTAATACGCATGGTTGCACAGTATCACACGGTATTGCACAATATTTTTGATTATTGATTCTTACGTAAGAAGTCACTCAGTTTCATTCAATAATTATCACAGTAATTGTTACATAGTATCTCATATTATTAATTCAATTATTATCACAGTATCATCTGCACAATATTTTATATTATTAAATCAATAATTGACACGACATAATTATTCATATTATTAGTTAACATTATTGGCAATGTCTAGAAAGTTCTGTCGAGGAAAGGGGTTAGGTTATATAATTATGCGCCAATAAAGATAAATCCTTATCGGAAAACCCCCTCTTTCCTGGGAATGATCTGATTGTTAATATTGTGAGCTAATAATATTATTTATGAATAATTATTATGTGGTGGATATTGGTTCAATTTTGATATAAATGAAAGAATTTATTGAAAGTTTGGCAATTATTTTCTCTGATAAAATATTCATTCAAATATATTATTATAATATTACATTATAATAATGTGATGATATAATAATATAATTTTTTTATAATTTAAGTGGTAATATTATTATAATATATATATATATATATATATATATATATATATATATATATATATATATATATATATTGCATGTGATTAAAGAGAAGGAGTGAGCAAATTGTATAACTTGTCCGTTGTTTTCCTAAGTTGATTGGTGAAGAAATGGTCTGCAAAGCATGTTATTTCAAAAAGGGTGGACCCTCACCAATATGAAAATATGAGAGGTTAGGCAGAATGAGAAGTTAGGAAGGAAAATTAGGCAGGCTGCTTAACTTTTCTCCCTCCGTTGCACGATAAAAGGAAGGTTACCCCTCTTTCTTCAATACGTCATTTCAATATCATAAATTCTTATTCTATAGTATTGTGAGTGTTTCTCTTTAGTATAAAGATACATTGAGTGTAGCTTTTTGTGCAAGATTTCCTCAGAATAATATCCGATATTCTAGTCAAATCTAGTTTCTACTAAGGTAAATGATATTATTTTATTGCAATACTCGTAAGAAATATTATTTTCTTTCATACTCCATATTATATAAGGGATATTATTTCATTTCATATTCCAAAATTTAAACTTACTATGGTAAGTATTGCTTCTATAATTCTTGAAATGATTAGAAATTCCTTAAGTTTTGTACTTCATCTAATATCAATTCACTGGAATATTGGTCTGAACTTTCTTATTAAATTTTAAACTTTTCATGTCTCGGTACTATTCATACGGTACTATTTATGGGCACTATTCATACGATACTATTCATGAGTACTATTCACAATAGAATTTAATTTTTTTTTCTGTTCAAATTTTTTTTGATACATGAATATCATTCTTGAATTTTACTTCACAAATAGTTATCATGTTGACAATTTGGACATATTTGAGCTCGGGATAAATTGAATTAGAATTCTCTAATATTTATCATTTATCTCACTTGATTAAATCTTTATATCACTGTTATCATCCTCATGCTTATACTGGAAGCCATCTTTGGCCCGTAGTGCAAAGATGGACTGTTGATTGGTATGATTATAACCAGGAATTGTGTATTGGTATAATCATAACCTTTAATATTACAGATAAGGTTTGTGGTGAAAGTCCTCTTTGGCCCGTAGTGCATAGATGGACAAGTGTTTGGCATGATCATGACCACTTATAATACTAACGAATATCCTTGGCCCGTAGTGCATGGATAATTCGTTGATGTGAAATATTTATTGATTGTTGTTACAAGGATAAAATATTGATGATGGACTTTTAAATCATAGAAGATAGTAGACTTTATGCTCTACTTAACTCTTCTAATGGATTATTTATTCCGCTGCAGTTGTTGATCTAAAACTTGTTGTCTATTGTATTCTATCATATTTTTCCATGTTGAGGATTAAGAGTAATTTGTTCTACATTATCTTAGTCATAATATTCTTTACTGGGCTAGTTGAGGTCACCATTTTCCTTTTGGTTCCATTGTTCTTCTCAAGAGGTAAGAATGTAGCTGGGACTAGTCGGGGATTGGAGAAATGGTCCAAGATGGTTATTATAGCAGTCCTCACTATTTTGTAAAATAGTGTAACAATAATTTTAATGAGGACTTTATTTGAGTTTGGATATTGTTTACAAGACAATATTTGTATTAAAACCCACAGCGTATATGTTGTCATATTTTGCACGACAGTTGTATTAATAAAGTTTTTATTTGAATTCTGTACCATGTATTTGGCGACTCAGAATGGGTTGTGTGGACCAATTTTGGGGGTGTCATAGTTGGTATCAGAGCTTAGGGATATGATCTTTGTTGGAGATCTAGGATTAGAACTAGGAGGGTAGAGACGAGTAAATCATTAACTAGTGTGTCCTACCTAAGCTTAATTGTTATTTAATTGGTCGGTCGAAATATAGGGATAATATGTGGTATGTTAATTTATGTAATTAACCCATATTTTGTGGTAGTGTTTGAGAATGATATCTGAAAATTTTGAGATAAGCAATGGAGCACATAAGACTGTTGAGACACTGCTAATCAATAACCAGGATAATGTGCATTAGGAAGACAATAATCCTCATGTAAACAATAACACCGACCAAATGATGAATGATAGGATGTTTAGGAGCTTTCTTCAATTCATGCAACACCAAACAAGAAAGACTCTTGTTCAAAATGCAGGTGGAAATAATGGCAACTCATGGTTGGTCACTGCTAAGCAATTCAAGGAGTTGGGACCACCTGAGTTTTTGGGAAAACCAGAGCCACTTAAGGCAGAGGCATGGATTAAACAGATCACCAAGATATTTGATGTGTTGGGATGCACAGGGGAGAAAAAGGTTCCCTTCGCCACCTTTATGTTGTGAGGAGAGGCATATTATTAGTGGAAATCTGTAAAACGTACTCATCTTTCCGCACTTAAGATGTCTTGGGAGAAGTTGCAAGAATTGTTCAATGACAAGTACTTTCCAGAAAGTATTCGTCACATGAAGGAGGTGGAATTCATCAAACTGAAACAGAACAACATGATTGTATCGTAATACGAGACAAAGTTTGCAGAGTTATCTCGATTTGCATCCCATTTGGTAGATAATGAGGATCGAATGACACGGATGTCTATGCGAGGTTTGAATCCTGAAATTCGTCAATACCTTATTTCTCACAAACTTTGTTTGCATTCAGATGTTGTGAATAGGGCTCAGTTATTGGAGCGCGATAATGAGACAGTTTAACCAAAAGATAACGACCAACAACACGATAATAATCATACCGGTAGCAACAGCCATCGGAACAATGATAACCTTCGTGGAGGAAATTATCATGCCAGAAATGGTAACGACTTCGGTGGTAATCATGGCCAAGATAATAGGAAAGGTGGACTAAGTGGGAACAACTTTAAGAAGAGAAGATTCAATAATGACGGAAAGACATCGTTAGCAGCACCAACACCCATTTCTAAGGAAGTAGAACGACCACCAATCGTATGCTATAAATACGGACATGAGGGACACATCAGTCCAAACAGTACGCAGCAACCCTGTGACGCCCCCGAAATAGGTATACATCACCTATTCTAAGTCACCAAATACATGATACAGAACTTAAATACAAACTTTATTTATACAATACGATAAAACGTAGCTGAGAGTTTTAACACGAATATTGTCTTGTAGACAATATCTGATAAGTGGGTTTTATACCCGCGAATCGGTTCCTAATTCAAGCTTAATCGGTGTTAATTCCTTTTTTTATGTTTATTTTTATTTGTTTAGTGTTATATTGTGTGTAGGTTTGGTGGTGTTGCAATTGATCAAAAAGGGTGGAGTTAAGGTGCATTATGGCAAATAAATGAGCAAAATAGGATAGAAGTCAGAAGCCACCCCTGCCGGGGCGGGCTATTTCCCATGCAAAACCCCCGCCGGGGCGGGGGGTCTTAAACTCAGAAGTCAGAAAGCATGCCCACCGGGGCGGGCTATTTTCAAGCTAACACCCCCGTCGGGGCGGGGGTATGGGCCAGAACACGTTTTTGATGCATTTTGGGTTGAATTTTGATACCTTTTTTACTCCAAATTGGATTGGGTTTGTTCTTAAGCTAAAAATTAGACTCGTAACCTATAAATACATGATGAGAGGCCTAAAAGAGATGATACAAATTAGATTAGAAGGAGGATTCCATTATATTAGATTGGAGTAGAATAGGAAAACACTAGTTCTTTTGAGATTTGGAGATTGAAGCACTTAAAAGCCATTGGACGAATTTGCTGACAACAAATTCAATTCTTTTCCTTAATCTAATTCTTATCTTTAGTGTGTATTCAAGTGTGGATTCTTAATTTTAATTCAATGAATTAATTCTTTGTTTGAGATTACAATGGATCTTATTGTGTAGTTTATTTTAATATGCTTCGCTATCAATTATTATGTTCTATCGTGAGGATTATCTATTGTGATTTGGACTTAATTGCTTAATTTCCTAGCTAACAATTACCGTGATAATCTATATGAACTCAAGAGATGAAGTATAGATTTAGATCTGATCATGATAGCATGTGTTTGTGATTTCTGTATAGATGGAATTCATGATTCGTATTTAGGATAGAGATATGCATTTATACCATATGTAATCTTATAGAAAACGTGTGCTTTAAATCCTTTTTAATTATATTTCACATAGAGATATAGTGAATTAGTTAATTAGGGTGTCTTACTTAATTCTGTCAACTGTGGATTTAAGTGAGTATGTGTATTATGCATCGAGATGTGGTTTTATCTGCTTTAGTGTTATTGATTAACAATTCATGATAGAGAATAATTGATGAGAAGTGTGTTAACTTAAATGAAGCAATAAGTGAAGTTGTGATCTTAAATCTCCATAATCTTAATTTAACTAGTGAAATTTAATAGTAGTTTAATTATATAATTTGAAATTCATTCGGTTAAATCAGATTGAATTGGTTATGGATTAGTACTTGGTGATTTTTATTAAACAATTTCTCGTTGGAACGATAGTCTACTTTCACTTTATTACTTGTTGACCATGTATACTTGCGTGTTGTGCGTAATTAGATTTTACCCAACAATATCCAAACTCAAATGGAGTCCTCATTACAATTATTATCACACTATTTCATAGAATAGTGAGGACTACTATAGCCACCATCTTGGACCATCACTCCATTCCTCGACTCGTCCCAACTTATATTCTCATTTCCTGAAGAGAACCATGAAAGCAAAGGGTGAGCTCAACTAGCCCAGTAAAGAATATTATGACTAAGATAATGCAGAATAAATTATTGCTAGCCTTCAACAATGTAAAACTGATAGAATACAATAGACAACAAGTCTAACTGCAGCGGAACAAGTAATCCATTAAAAGAGTCAAGTAGAGCATAATATCTACTATCTTCTATGATTTAAAAGTTCATCATCAATATTTTATCGCTGTAACACAACTTAATAAATAATCCATATCATCGAATTATCCATGCACTACGGGCCAAGGATATTCGTTAGTATCACATCCATGAATTATCCATGAACTACGGGCCAAGAATATTCATTATTATCACATCCACAAATTATCCATGCACTACGGACCAATGATATTCGTTAGTATCTCCAGTGATCATGATCATATCAACAACTGTCCATCAATGCACTACGGGTCAATGAGGACTTTTACCACATCATTTGTAACATTGCAGGTCAAGATTATACAGATGCATAGTCATAATCATACCAGTTCAACAGTCCATCTATGCACTACGGGCCAAAGATGACTTTTATCATAATATAAGCATGAGGATGATGACAATGATATAAGAATTCAATTAAATAAAAATAAGGATAAATTTTAAAGATTTATAATTCAATTTATCCAGAGTTCAAAGAATGTCCAAATTGTCAACATGATAACTGCTTTGTGGAGTAAAATTCAAAAATAATATTATATCAAAAATAATTTGGACATACAAGAAATCAATTTCTGTCATGAATAGTTCCCCGGGTGAATAGTACTCGAGTGAATAGTACCTCGTGAATAGTACTTTATGAATAGTACCCCGACATAAAAAGATCAAAATTTAACAAGAATGTTCAGAAAAATATTCTTGTGAAACGATACTAGATGAAGCGCAAATTTCAAGGATATTCTACAAATTTTAAGGAGTATAGAAGCAATACTTAACAAAATGAGTGTAGAATTCAGAATCTAAAATGAAATAATATTACTTACATACTACAGAGTATGGAAGAAAATATTATTTCTTACGAGTATTGAACACAAATAATATCCCTTACCTTAAAAGGAGAGTGTTTCTGTCCGGTATGGCGGTGATATTTTTGAAGAAAACTTACACTATTTTCTACATTCAAAGCTTCCTTAAACTCTAAAGAAATACGCTCAATATTATAGAAGAAGAATTCTCTGATTCTGGTGTGATTTTTATTTCTAAACTAAGGATCATATTTATTGGAGAATGACAGGATATTATTTGAATTTAGAAAATCACGGACTGCACAGTGAATTTCAGACGATTTCACGGGAGAAGAATTTTGTATTTTTTTTATTTTCCTATGTTGCACTATGCAACACTATGCAGTACTATGCAAATAATAAAATATAATATATTATATTTTACATTAAAAAAATAAAACGTATATAATATATATAATAATAATAATAGTTCTCCCCCCCGTGAACCATTATTCCCCCCCACTGTGACGATTATATATATATATATATATATATATATATATATATATATATATATATATATATATAAACAAAATTGAGATAACTTTCTACCGATAATTTTAAAAAATAGGTAAATGGGGGTCCATATAATAAGCCAAATTTATAATAAATACTTCATAAAATACCCCTATATTTATCTTAATTCACTTGGCTTCACAAAATACATTTTTAATAACATTCATCATTAATATTATATATCACAATATTAAGGACTTCTCCTTATTGGCGCGCAATTAGGTGACCAAACCCCTTTCCTTGACAGAACTTTCTAGATATCGTCAATAATGAAAATAATATTATGAATAACTTTGTCGTCTCAATTATTGATTTAATAATATAAAATATTGTGACAATAACTGAATCAATAACGTGAGATACTATACAACAATTAATTACTGTGACAATAATTGAATAAAACTAAGTGACTTCTCACGTAAGCATCAATAATCAAAGATATTGTACAATACTGTGTGCTACTATGCAACCACGCGTATTACTGTACTTTAATCACCGGATATTTCAACAATTAAAGTAAAAATTTTGTCGTTATTTTTATAAAAAGTTATTTCTGTCGTTTTCTAATTCTGACAATAATTTCGTTGTAGGGTCCACCAATGATTGTGCCGTCGTACGAATATTCTCTTATAAAATGAATATTCTTTGACCAATCGAATATTTTATGACAACTTGCTTACTTTACAAAATTTATAAATATTACCCACAACTATAACATTATATCAAATCTACACCTTATTATTCAAAAAGATATTTTGAGAAAATTAATCTTTATTCATAAAAGTTGGGGTCTAACAACCTTCCCTTCTTATGAAATTTCATCCTCGAAATTGATGTACATACCTAGTATGCCGAAGAGGTGAGGATACCTTGATTTCATTTTGGATTCTAACTCCCAAGTCATTTTCTCATCATCGTGGTTTCTGTGATGCCCCCAAAACCGGGTCCTCTAACCCCGGTTCAGTCATCACGATAAAATATAAACATCCACATCTAAACAACATATGATAACTAAAATGCGGAATATAATAAACGTACGTCGTTCATTCAAAAGGTGTTACTAGTCCCAAGATACGATAACCTTAATATCGTCTTACAAATATACCATAAAATAATTATTAGGGTTCATATTACATAACAGTAATTTAAATTAAGTATAAGATAAATTTTGCTCCTTGCAACTATCCTACATCTTTCCTTTACCCTTGTCCTTTCCTGAGGTCTCGGGCTTAGCTGCAATATAATTCATGATATAGCAAGGATGAGCAATAAGTTTGCTTAACAAGTTTAAATACAACAATAAGGATATATCATGAGAAAAGGAAAATATCTGACAAAGAATTCAACAAAATGAATATCTGAAAGATTCAAAAATATGAATATTAGAAGCAAAGATAATGATTGTTTTTAGAATAACTACTAGTCAAGTAGACTTTAAACTATAACACTCCAATGGAAATCAATAGCTAATTGACCCTTTGGTTACTGGTTGCAGAATAAGTACTTGAAGGGATCAGCCTCGCGCACAGCATGTATATGCATAACATTTAAATCTGCTCTTTGTATCTTATATTAGATACCTGGGGTACTCCCCTATCATAATAGGGGTGTTCTTTCAGTCTAAGAATCCTTACCATCAATTGGTTTGGATAACTTTTATAAAACTTCATACACTGGTCTGACCGAACAAAGGTTCAGACTCTATCTAACACAGTTCAAGAATTATAGAACTTTAAACGATGTACAAGTCCAAGACTATACGAACTCAAGTGTACTAAGTGCGAATATCAATAATATCGATGTGGAATAATTGTAAGGTAATTAAACCACTTAATTGCATGCTTAGAAATAAAGTTCAAGCATAAACGAATAACTTTCAATTCAACAATAACCTGCTCAATACGATATGAGAAGGATAGAAAACTTTCACAATCAAGAGTGAAGTTCAAGGAAACTTTCCTGTTTGCTCAACTACAAATAATTCTAGCTTTTAATTAACCTGCGTTGAAACGACATAACGTTCACAAGTCGGTCATTTCAATTGGTATGTGTAACTAATACGAGTCTATACATATAAGAATCAAGTCATCACAGAGCATGCTTGAATTTCAGAATCAAAAACAGAATCTGCTCATGACTGCAGGACGGCGTAGCTGCTCCTGGTCTAGGCTTAGGGACGGCGCAGCTGCGCTATCCCCTGGCCAGACCAGCGTTGGGCCTTGTACTTTCTATTTCTGTCTAACTCTAACATATCCCTATACATACATATTAACATACATACATGCTAGAGGTCTCATAAGACACATTACCATACTTGAATTTACCTTTGTAAGTTTTTAACTTATAATTTACATGGTGCTTAGGAATAGAAAAGTCATGTGGTTACCATGCTTCGCAACTTGGTTATACAATACTCAGTAGTCATGCTTGTATATAGACAACACATGTATACTTTACTCACATAGTTCATATTTTGGAATTTTCCTTTTTATGACTATGTATGAATAAGTGAAAACCATACATTAACCAAACGATGTTCATGCCAATATATCTATAGGCATAATGAGTCCTAATATACATTCTTGCATGGTCATAACGTACTTTACTCATTACTTGATGACATTAGCTTTCTCATTCTAACTTTCTTTGAATTTTACACTAAGTGAGCTTAGCATATACAAGGCATCTTAACATATAACTCTCATGCATTTACAACATATATGAAAACTACATACGCATACTCAAATGGTTAGAACTTACAAGATAAAGGTCTTGGTCAAGTTCACTTTGAAATTCCTAAATTTCTTATCTTTGAAATAGTCTTAACTTTCAATCATGTATGCTAGTGTGTTTAACCACTTTAGTCTTGCATTTCATGTCAATATAAACCATATTATCATGTTCATAAAGTCAGAATGCTCGCATGATGTGTTCGTGACAAAGTCCATTTTTGAAACCACAATCTTTATTTCAAAACCATAAGTGTTGTGTCCCTCATTGATATACTTGTTCATACTACATGCATATTCTTATATCTCAGGTCATTCCCCTTGTTAGGCATATACTTAAATCATAACATCAAATTAGCATCACATAGCACAACCAAAAATCAGAAACTGATTCTGGGGTATGGCACAGCTGCGCTGCACCCTAGTACAAATAGGGCGCAGCTATGCTATGCATGCACCAGAAACAGAAACTTGCTCTGTTCTGCAGAGCATGAAATATCAACAACTATCCTTGTTTAAATATGTTCCCAACCATAATTACAGGTTCTTTGTATATACACATACCTCCTAACACAATGATAGTATGCTAACTCATGTTAATTCAAGAATTTGACCAAACTCAACTAAGAACACAAGTTAGGGTTTTCATACCTCTTGAAGTAATTGAGCTGCAATACACTCACTCCTTACAAGCTCCTTAGCAATTAATTCTCAGCAATTGTAATGAGGAAGGTGAAGGTCTTATTTATAGAATGATGGTTACACAAATAATGTAATTACCTCCCAAATCAAACCAAAGGATTTCAAGAATGCAATATGGATAAGAGGAGGTTGGTGAGAGTTGGTGATTCCACTCATGAATCCCACTCCCCATCCACTTATTGATCTAGGTTGGTTGATTTTGAGATGAAAATAGAGTAGGATAGCTAACTTTTGGAAAATACGTAAATTAGCTTCATGTTACTATTCATGTACCTTTGTGCCACTAAATTTGGGACAAGGAGCAAAACTCAGCAACTTGCAAAAGAAATGAAATGCTACAATTGGCTTATACCATATATACACCTAATATAATCTTTGGTTACAAAATGTGTATACACAATTCATTTCATATTAACAATATTATTATTCAACTCACATGAATGCAAATAACTCTTACTATATACATAATATATATACATATAAATGTGCCACCTTGGACTATATAAAATATATAGTTAACTACCATATAATAAAGATTTACTATTTTGTTTGCTTGCACAAATTAATCGAGTAAACCTAACTATATAATAATTATAAATCTCTTACTCATTAATTATTATTTATTCATAATAATTATTAATCAACACATTATTTCTAACCAGTGTACACACAAAATTTCTTTCTCTAATTTCTGGAATACACATATATTTAATTATTCTTGTATAAAATCACTTATGATTTTATTGTACTACTTAATACTCCATTAGAATATATTCTTATCATATGATTTTATGCATGTCACACGTTACATTAATGTTCCATTTCATTTGCTACAGTGGAAACTACTTTTCTCAGATTGGGCACTGGCGCAGCTGCGCCATTTTGTACTGCTGGGTCGGCGCAGCTGTGCCGGTCCCTGGCAGTGCCAAAATGGGTTAGCTTCAAGCCATTTCCAATTTCTAACACCACACTAGTCTTGTATGATATAATTTAACTTCTATAGTGGTGATCTACCCATATTTGAAAAAAATCAATATGTTTAAAATCTATAATTATATTCAAATGGATTGAATATTTAATTAAGAATCCTACCAATTCTTTGATATCAAACTCTTAGGGTTTGTCCACCAATTTAAATAACTATTAGTGACTCCCTTTAATCATATCATAAATTCACATAACCACATAAGGTTTAAATAGATTCATAAAACTAACTCTTAAAAATTAAATCACATATTTAATTAAATAAGGAGTTTAAAATTCACGGTCATTACAGTTTCTCCATAAAACTTTGACTTGATGTATAACTTTGGAGCGTAAAATATGTTCCTTCTTATCCAAGATTTTAACAGGTACCTCTTCATACGTTAAATCTTTAGCTATCTCGTCTGGTCTAATTTAATAATATGGTTCGAGTCCTCCACATATTTACGTAACATAGATATGTGAAAAATGTTATGAACACGAGACATACTTGGCAGTAAAGCGAGTCTATAGGCCGCAGTTCCTACTCGATCGAGGATTTCAAATGGGCCAATGAATCAAGAATTGAGCTTTCATCTCTTTTCAAATCTCGTAACTCATTTCCATGAAGTAACACGTAATAATACATGATCTCCAACATTGAACTTCACGTCTCTTCGATGAAGATCAACATAACTCTTTTGTCGATCTTGTGAGGTTTTTATGCGTTGCCGGATCATTTGAATCTTTTCCGTTGTCATGCGTACCAATTATGATCCCAACAACGTTGTTTCACCCACCTCATCCCAATATACTAGAGAACGATAATTGCGTTCATACAATGCCTCAAATGGAGCCATGCCTATACTTGCTTGATAACTGTTGTTGTAGAAGAATTCCACCAATGGAAAGAACTTGTCCCAACTTCCTTTGAAGTCTAGGACACAGAGTCTTAATAAATCTTCAAGAGTTTGAATAGTCCTCTCCGACTTTCCGTCCGTTTGAGGATGTTATGCCTAACTGAATCGTAAATTCATGCCCATAGCTTTCTGCAAACTAACCCAAAATCGTGAAGTGAATCTTGGGTCTCGATCAGAAACTATGGATACTGGTATACCATGCAGTCTTACAATCTCGTTTATCTATATACGAGTAAGACGTTCAAGTGAATACGTTTCTCGTATAGGTAAGAAATAAGCATACTTGGTTAATCTATTAACAATGACCCAAATTGCATTTACGCTGTGACAACCCGAGAATTTGGATATTTAATAAAATATTAAAAGATTGAATTAAGGTTAAATAATAAACCTAGACAGAAAATAAGTGAATGGATTTGACATTTCTAGGAAGGAATTTTGTGGATTAAAATTTTTTTGTGATGAATTATTCAGGATTAAGTGAATAAGTGTATATATTCTGTGTATGTAGATTTATGTGTACAGTTTAGGGTTAAGGGTTGACTAGATAAATTAAATATGTGGCAAACCCTAAGTATATATTAAGAGCGTCAACGTTCAGTTAGAAAACCTTAACAACAGATAAGAAACCCTAATACCGGTTCTGAAAACCTTAATTTCAGTTTCGGGATTTCGAAACCCTAATTCGAATTACGAAAAACCTAACTTGGGATCTCAGAGACTTAAGTATATTAATTATAAGATTAATTAGGGTAAAGCCTAACGAATTGGTTAGAAAGTCCTAATTTTAAATTTTTAAACCCTAATATACAATTATGAACCTAATTGCTAAATTAACAATTTTAATTAGAAAATATTAATCCTAATTAGCTAGCTTGAATTATGATTAGGAAATCTTAATATAATTAGAAAACCCTAATTATAATTTAGAAATCATAATTTTCTATTTTAAAACCTAAATTGGAAATCCTAGAAAAATATTTTTTTAACCTTAGGGTTAAACCCTAAGGGTTGTAGCAAATGTCTAAAGTGCCATTAAATTAAAAAAGTGAAATGACCTAATTGCCCTTGTTGCATTATTGTAGGAAACTTGTAGATATTGCCATATTTGGAGTTGGTAAACCATCAAGATCAGCCATGTGACAAAAATAAATACAGATCAGCTATATACATCAGCCATATTCATTATACCAAGTGATATATATAGAATTAGAGAGAGAAAGTTCACACTACAAAAAAATGGGCCTTTAGCAACGATTTTTTGGGCAACAACTTTATAAGTCGTTGCTAAAAGTATATGTTTAGCAACGAAAGTTGTCCTTCGTTACAGATTGTGTCAGACTTTCACTTTTTGCAACGAAATTCATAAGTCGTTGCAAAATTTCGTTGCCAATTCATTGACGGGAAAAATGTTCATTAGAAATTCGTTGCTAAATTTTCGGCCACTTGATTTTCCGTCATCGTAGGCAACGAAAGTTTTTTTGTTGCTAAAAATGGGGCTTTAGCAACGATTTTTCAGGCAACAAATTTATAAGTCGTTGCTAAAAGTGTATGTTTAGCAACGAAACTTGTCCTTCGTTACAGATTGTGTTAGGCTTTCACTTTTTGCAACGAAATTCATAA